>JANBXA010000007.1:91060000-91330000 GCA_030556225.1 Cricetiscus sungorus
CTGATTCTTCATGCTTCCCCAGGAAAGCTGTTTGGAGGAAGTGTGATCAAAATGAGAGCAAGCAAGCAGCAGGTCTGTTTACACTCCTTCATGCTTGTGGTAGAAGGAAGCATCTATTAGGCACCATCTAATACTCCAGATAATTTAAATATTTCCACAGTTCGCTATTTCCTACCAATTGAAATAAACCCTCCTAGAGGGAGGAGGAGGCTGTAGGACTCTGGAGCTTAGAAAACTTCCAAGATTTGCGAGGTCCCTCTTTAAGGTTATCCAAGCAAGAAACAGCTCCTGGGGTGGAGAGGGGAGACTCTCCAGTGAAGCTGCCTGCACAGTGGGTGTAGAACTCTTGTGTTGTGGCTTTGGTCACTTGTCAGGCAGGGTGGGATGTTGGTGATGCAGCTGCCATGCTCCCATAGTTAATGGCCTACCTATACTGATGATTATCCCAGGAAACTCATTGGTTGACCAAGCTGGGCTTAGTTGGAATAATTTGTTTTTCTTTAAGGAAAAAAAAGCTTTGTGTGTGATATGAGTATGTATGAGTGTGGGCACATGCCATAGCACACATGTGGCAGTCAGAGGACAATCTTAGGTGTTAGCCATCACTGCCCACCTTGCTCACAAACAGGGTCCTTGCCTGTTTTGGTGTTTGCCAGGCCCTGCAGGTGGCCTGTGAGCATCAGCAGATTCCCTGCTTCAGTCTCCCATCCTGCTATAAGAGGGATTGTGGATTAGTGCTACCCAGCAGGCTTGATGCAAATCCTGGGGATCCAAACCCATGTCCTCATGCCTAATCAGGGAACATGTTATCCACTGAGCTGGCCTGGCATTAGTTCTTTGGTTTGTGGTCAGTTGACTATCTGAGGTCAACAGATGTCTGGTCACATCTTCTCAAGAAAAGCCATGCTACATGTGAGATGCTCAAAGCGGAGTCAAATGTATTGAGCCCATTTTGCTGCTTAAGAAGATGAGGTGCAGACTGCACCAACAACTGTCCAGAGAGCAGGAAGCTGACAAGGTCAGGCTCAGGATTCTAGTTTGAGGCCTTCTTCAAAATAAAGGCCATTTCCAAGAAGTCAACATCCTTGTAGAAAAGCATTTACTTAAAATTGGGTAGAGAGAAACATGCTTGGACTGTGGTGGCATGTTGTGGAATATTAATTTAAGATGTGTTACATTCATCTATGATGTGAAATATTTGTTTAGTGATGCAAAGATGTGTTGCATTCTTTTATGTTGCAGTTGTTTAACTCTGTGAAGAAACTGTGTTACTTTGTCTGCCTAAGACACCTGATTGGTCTAATAAAGAGCTGAATGACCAATAGCTAGGCAGGAGAAAGGATAGGCAAGGCTGGCAGGCAGAGAGAATAAATAAAAGAAATCTGGGAAGAGAAGATCAAGGAGCAAGAGAAGAAGGAGGAGAATGCCAGGGCATAGTCACCCAGCAAGCCACAGAGAAAGAATTAAAGAAACGTATATAGAATGGAGAAAGGCAAAAGCCCAGAGGCAAAAGGTAGTCAGGATAATTTAAGAAATGCTGGCTAGAAATAAGCTAAGGCCAGGCATTCATAAGTAAGAATAAGATTCTGTGTATTTATTTGGGAGCTCGGTGGTGCCCCCCCCAAGAGTAAAGAGCAGAGAACCAGCAACTACGTGGTCAGAGTCCCTGTGTGTGAATCTTGAAACAGCCACTCAGGCTATGGAACAGAGCCCTCTCTGAAATACCCTCATAACCTTATAGCTTGTCAGGCTGCCTAGGTACCTACTCCAAGGCAGGAAATCTGACACACTGTTAAATGACATGGTAGATGGTCTTCTTGGGGAAGGATGCTGGCAGTGTAGCCCCTGAGGGTGGGGGTGTTATAGAGGAAGGGTACACGGGAATACATTTCTTTTCAGAATGCCATATCCCCCCTCATATGTGCTATAATTAGTCTCATAAGACAAAAAGTGTAAGTCTTGGAGAACAAAGAGAGTGAGGGCCTGGTCTGGGCTGCACAGCTAAGAATTTGGGCACAAGCCCCCTTCTTACATGATATCCCACTGCCACTGGGACATCAATTGACTCCTGTCCACAACGCACCTTCTAGAGCAACAAAAGTCTGAAAAGTGAAGAAGTGTCAGTCATCAGTAGTGGCCATTGGTGTGTACAGCTCCTCTCCTTCTCCCTCCCTCCCTCCCTCCCTCCCTCCCTCCCTCCCTCCCTCCCTCCCTCCCTCCTCTCTCTCTCTCTCTCTCTCTCTCTCTCTCTCTCTCTCTCTCTCTCTCTCTCTCTCTCTCTCTCCAGAAGTAATAGGCTGGCCAGTCAGAAGGTCTCATCTGTTTAGCCATTGTGTTTAGGTCAGGAGTAGCACATGACCCAAGCTGGGCCAACCATGGGACTTAGATTCCTGTTAGCCATGAGGGTAAGTAGGCATTGAGTCTTGTCAACCTAGATGAAACATAGATCTGTGAGTAAGGATCTAGCTAGAGAAGGGATTGAGGTAGAGATGTTCCTCTTGGGATCCGCTCTGCCTGAAGCCAGATGTGTCTACACTCTACCTGTTAACTGAGCAGAAAATCCACCCCTCTTTTTTGAGCTAGTTTGAGTGCAGTTTTATAAAAGGTTGCAGCTAACCCAGGCAGTCACAGATATCTTGGCTTGCCCCGGATACCATCAAGGAATGCTGGGAAACAGAGTTTCATTAGTGCATTGGATGCAAGAAAATAGATGTTTGCCATATCTTCTGCTGCCAGAAGATATGGCAAACATCTCATTCCTTCTCTGCCAGCTCTTGCCTGGACAATCCATCCTAATCAGCACCTGACCCTCAGAGCTGGGTTCAAGATCTGTAGGAAGAAGAAGACCCTTCAGGAAGAAGGTACTTCAGGAAGGGGTGGTCCTTCATAGGAGCAGTGGGAGGGAGAGCACAGCACAGCTGACTCTGGAAAAAACCTGCACTCTGAGACCTGCTCTCTCAACCTTTCTTGCTGGCCTGGGCTTCCCAACAGTAGTTCTGTTGAGCGCCAAGGCAGAAAAACATTACAGGGGTTTCAGCCTGGCCTACTGCAGCCTTTTGCTACAGCAATGCCTTTGTGTGCCTGGATTTCATTTAAAGTTGTTTTTGAAGCAGGATCTTGCGCTAAAGCACCATCTGGTCTGGAACTCCAGATCCTCCTGCCTCAACCTCCCCGGTGCTGAGAGCCCATGCATGTAACTGACACCTGTGTCCCCTGCAGAGCCTGAGCCAATGGCAGGCTGTTGGCAATACCCATGATCAGCACACTCTTGTGCTGTAGCTCATAGTACCGGGTGCTACACCTGATCCCTGGTTGCCCATAACCATCTTCCTGAGCTCCCCAGAGATCCCCAGTCACCAGGTCTTCCGTTGGGTTTCATGGGAGTTTTGTCTTTGCTGTGTACAGACCCTGATGTCATGACTTTACCCTTAGGGACACTATTTTCCACCAGGCCAGGAACTTTTCACCAGCCCTGTGTAACTAGCAGGAAAGACCAGCCCTGACAAGGCCCATGTTTTGTGCTCTAGCCCCAGCAAGAGCCCTGGATGCTGGATGCTTGTGGTTTCATTTGGAGCCTGGTAGCATCTTTTCTCACAATACTGCTACTGGGTTAAATACCTATAGCATTAATTATTACAATTTATTAAATATGGAGAAATCAAATCTTCCTGAGTTCCCTTACCACCCCACTCCCCGACCAAAATGGAGTATCTTATTTTGCTAACTGCTTAAACATAAAACTCCTGCAGAAAAAAAAAATTGTCCCCACAGCTCATATTTTTCATCATTTGATCATTAAATAGTGATGGATATAAACCTATAAAGATCCTAAACTGGAGCTTTTAACAATCCATGAGCAATACTGTCATTTCTTTAATAGAACCTGCTGACCGTGCCTCGCACAGACACCATTTGTCATTTTCTCCACACAATAATCAATAAGTTGGCTTGAAAATAAATAATATAACAGTCACAATACATTATCTTTCAGACTGGCTTTAGACTAGCCATAAAATGGGACCAAAACAAGAAAGAAACTTTTACATAAATGTTAAAAAGTTACAAATATCACAGCTGGGCCTAATGTCTGAACCAGAACCAAGCCACGGCTTTACTCTGCATCCTGCTGAGCGGATCCTAGTTCTGTCCACAGTGGCATGGTGTAAGTGGCCACGCTGAGCCAGGCAATGGGGATTGTAGTCAGCACTTTGCATGGCCCCCACCCTGGACAGGACAGTTCTACCACAGGACGGAGTACACCAGGACAGACATTCTAGTAGATTTTAACTTCAAACAGAAGCAGCCTTATTGTGTGCACCTGGTGTCAGCACACAGAAGTAATTTCTGCTGCTCTCCAAGAGGCTGACCCGAGACCAGATTCAGCTTCAGGGGCTCGGGTCCCAGGGGAGAGACATGCTACAAAGGGTCTAGGACCTTGGTGGGCAAGGCTAGAGACTGTGTTCTGGAAGCAGTAGTGTACTGACTCTGATGGGTGACCTTGTGTCCTTCCAGGGTTAGATGACACTTAGCAGTCACGCAGCAGCTCCACCTTTAGTCTGCTGGCCATTTCATGTTACTCTCCCAAACCACTGGAGAGCCAATCCACCAGCCCAGGTCTCTGGTTTGTTTGTTCATTTATTCACCCAGCAAAGTCACTGAGAACCTACGCAAGTGGCTGGCACCATTCTAGTTACTCTGCTTACAGAAGAAGAGTAAACAGATAATCCCCCAGCCCTCACTGGACCAATACAACAGACAAGCTGTGTAACTCTGCAGTTTGTCTGGTCAGTGCAATGAATATTTAAAGCAGGGTAAAAACATAAGCTCACGTGTGCACCTTTGCTTATTCTTGGATGCCACGGCTTTATTTCTAGTCACCTTACAAGGGTTGGCAAAGTGGCTCAGCTGGTAAAGGTGTTTGCCACATAAGCCTGACAACCTGGGCTCAATCCTAGGAACCTATGAAAAGGTGAAAGGAGAGAGTTTTACAAGGTTGTCCTTTGGGATGGGCAGTGGTGGTGCACACCTTTAATTCCAGTATTTGGGAGGCAGAAGCAGGCGGATCTCTGTGAGTTCCAGGCCATCATGGTCTTCAGAAAGAGAGTGTTCCAGAACAGCCAAGGCTACACAGAGAAACCCTGTCTTTAAAAACCAAAAGAAAGAAAGAAAGAAAGAAAGAAAGAAAGAAAGAAAGAAAGAAAGAAAGAAAGTTATCCTCTGACCTCCACAACAGCACCTCAGTGTGCGCACATACATACCATGCACATGCTCAAAATAATAGTAAATAAAAATACTTTTAAATGATCTGTTCAAGCCAGGCATGGTAACATACACCTTTAATCCCAGCATTCAGGAGGCAGACTCAGGTGGATCTCTGTGAGCTTGAGGTCAGCCTGGTCTACATAATAAGTTCCAGAACAGCCAGAGCTACACAGTGAGACACTGTCTAAAAATAAATAGATAAACAGACAGACAGATAGATAAAGTGACAATGGGCTAGAGAGATGGCTCATCAATTAGAAACACTGGCTGCTTTTCCAGAGGACCTAGGTTCAACTCCCAGTACCCACTTGGCAGCTATAACCTTCTGTAACTCCAGTTTCAGGGAACACAATGCCCTCTTCTAGTCTCCGGTG
Source organism: Cricetiscus sungorus (assembly GCA_030556225.1). Classification (NCBI taxonomy): domain Eukaryota; kingdom Metazoa; phylum Chordata; class Mammalia; order Rodentia; family Cricetidae; genus Cricetiscus; species Cricetiscus sungorus. Next base: position 91,065,637 of record JANBXA010000007.1, read on the forward strand.
GCATCAGACACATGAGTAGTGAACATACATGCAGGCAAATTACTCATACACATAAAATAATAATAATAATAAATTTTAAAGCAATAGAATAACACTAGATAAAAGTGACCAAGTCAACTTCAGAAAGTTCTTATGTTTCCCAGATTCTTGGGTAATCAGTCCCCAAGGGACCCTGATATCATTATATTCTGGTCTGATCCAGAATTCCAGGTACTGATCTATGGGAGACCCTTCCATCACTGGATACAGGGAGCACTGTACCCTCTGAAGCTCAGAAATAGTGTGACACTGGAAAACAAGTTGACCAATTAATTCAAGTTTGCCCGCAACTCTGTTAGTACATACGGGGTGAGCTGGAATGACTGGTAACCCTTCAGGGAGAGGCAATTAAGACCTCAAAACTCACTGGCCTATTGTAGGATAATCTTCTTTCACATTGTGAAGATGTGTCTCTATGAAGGCACCTTCTGATTGGCTTAATAAAGAGCTAAACGGCTGATAGCTAGGCAGGAGAAGTTAGGTGGGACTTCTGGGAAGAGATAGGGACTCTGAGGAGAGGTGGGATTTGTCAGTCAGACACAGAGGATGTGGGATCCACATTACTGAGGAGAGGTAACGAGCCATGTGGCAGAACATAGATGAATATGAATGGGTTAATTTAAGTTTTAAGAGCTATTTGGGAACAAGCCTAAGCTAAGGCCAAGCTTTCAAAATTAATAAAAAGTCTCTGTGTTGTGACTGGAAAGATGGTCAGTGATTGAGAGTACTGGTGTTTTTTCAGAGGACCTGGATTCAATTCCCAGCACCCACATGGTAGCTCACAACTGCCTGTAACTCCAGTTCCAGGAGACCTGATACCTTCACACCAATGCACATAAAAGGATTTTTTAAAGAAGTCTCTGTGTCATTATTCAGAGTTGGTAATCCAGAGAAAGTCTGACTATACTGGCCTAGCACTTTGCATGCCTGCTTTAGGACATGTTCTCTTTAAAACCTGTACACACTCTTATAATTGCAGTGAGCCCTTGAATCTCCAGCAAACAGGCCCCATACCAATGAACACACATGGCATGGACTCATCTACACAGTTTGGAGTCAGACTGCCCTAGTTCCATTTTTGTTGCTGTGATAAAACACCCCTGACAAAAAGCAACTTAGTAGAAAAGAAAGAGTTTGTTTTAGTTCACAATTCCAAACTACAGTGCATCTTTGCAGGGGAGTCAAAGCAGGAATTCAAAGCAGCTAGTCACATCACAGTCAAAAATGACAATGGCAGAACTGGATTCAAGAGCAGAGAGGATGAATGCATGTACTTAGTTCTCAGCTCATTCTCTGCACTTATGTGGTCGCCTGCCTAGGGAATGGTGCCACCCACCATGGTCTGGGTCTTCCCACATCAATTAATGCATAGTCAAGACAACCTATACACACTGACATAGCCACCAACCTGATACAGACAATCCCTTATTGAGACTCCCTTCCCAGATAATTCTAGGTTGTAGTATGTTGACAATTCAAACTAGGTGTCGTGCAGATTTAAAGTTTAGTTTGAGTCTGCCACTCAAAAAGCCAGGTCACCCTAGCCAAATTTTATAGCCTCTAGGAGCCCCTGTTTCTGAAAATGACGAGTGCATATTTCAGAAGTCTTTGTAGAAGGACTGGATCCTGGGGATCGAAAGGAGCCTACAGCAGCGATGCTAACAATGATGGGTTACTCATACCTACAAGGTTTCCTCCCAGGAATAAGGGAAGGACTGCTGTTTCTAGGGCAGGTGTAGAGGTAGAATCCAGCAGTGACATTTGTCATGAATCAGCTCACTGCATGGAGCCTAAAATACTCTCTGTGGGTAGCTTCCTGGTGACTGATATTAAAAATGACTGATTTAAAAGAAAGTGCTTCACCCTGCTGCAAACTAAGAGGGTAGGTCTGGAGTATTCTCAGGCTTAAATGCTGCCAGTATTTCATCTTTGGGTAGTCATAAAGTTAAAGGTTAATAGGCTGTACAAATGACAGAGTTTAAAGGGAAGACAGGGAGGGCATGAGGGATGCTCAGGCAGCCGCAGGCATGTTGGAGACAGGTGGCAGCTCATCTAAATACAGAGGCAGTCACACTGAGTGTCTTCTCGCTCCTTCCCCACACCAGAAGATCCTCAACCCAAGAGCTCCTCTCCCAGAGGCAGAATTCTCTCCTGATAGGAGCTTTTGGAGAGACTGAGGCTGTGGCAAGGCTGGGGGCACCGTTGCTTGATTCAGTCCTGAGAAAGAGGCCTGGGAGATGAGGCAGCAAAGGTTCTCTGTGGTCACAGAAGGCAAAAGGGTCCAGATGGCATGTGGAAAGCCCTGTTTACATGAGCCCACACTGTGGTCAGAGCTGTGATGCTCAAATCTGATAGCGCCTCAGAATCACTGGGCAGCTGGTTATTCAAATGCACATTCATGGGCTTAACCCATAGATGGACAATGGAACTCAAGTGTCCATATTTTAACTGTCTCTAAAAGTGATGTTATGGTCACTCTTGGTTGTGGGCATGCTGGGATACTGGATCAGTACATGTGTTATCAGAGTATAGTTGTAGGTCCAGGTCCCTAGACCTTAGGTGATGACTATTTTGAGGGTGTTCTCAAGTCCCAACCTTCACCCAAATTTATCTAGGTACTATGGAAACTAAGTTCTCCTGCCTTCATCTGTGTTCAGAATCTTAAAGACACTGAATGGCCAGGGATGGGACCAGTCTCCACTCTCCAGTTTCCACTAGGAAAGTAGAGGTGACATCCAGGAACAACCTACTCAAGGCTAGCCATAAACTAACAAAGTCAGTACTTGGGCTACTGGTCCAGGCTGCTGGCCTCTCCCCCAGTGGCAGGGCCACGCCCTTACTTGACTCACAAGTGCAAGCAGTTATGGGTTCTGACTCTTCCTTATGCATGTGTGGTACAAGCTCTTTCTTGAGCCCTGTCCCGAGCTAAAATGTGTGCAAAAGTGCCCCCACTGCAGTAGCTTATGTAACTCCATAAAATTCAGTTTATCCCACTCCAGAGTTTTCAGCAAAATGGGGACCAAGCTTCCCGCAAACCTACTGGCCTGGGGAGAAAAGGACAGTTTTCTTAAAATTCAGCCATGCCTGCTCCCTGCCAGAAGAGACTTGTAGCTGAGTTTCTACCAAATATACCGTCTGTTGGTAAGGAACATTCACAGAGCACATGTATTGTCCTAGCTCCTCAGCTCCTTTAAAAGCATCACCAGGTGGTTCTGTTCTACTTTAAAACAGAAACTGGGGCCTGGTGAGATGGCTCAGTGGTTAAAGCTGGATACCACCAAGCCTGATGGCCTAAGTGGAATCTGCAGGACCCACACGGTGAAAGGACAGGACCAAGTCACACGAATCATCCTCTGGTCCTCACAAACACAACCACAGCCACAGATAGATAGATAGATAAATAGATAGATAGATAGATAGATAGAGATGGATAGACAGACAGACAGACAGATAGGTAGATACGAAGCCCCAGAAACTGAATGGGAATGGTGACCTGAGCCTATAATGCTAGCGCTCTTGAGGGTGAGCGAGGCAGGCGGACCTCAAGTGCAAGGCCAGCCTGGACCCCCATTTCAAAAGGAGGAGTGGTCAGAGAAAGAGAGGGAGGAAGAGGGGGATGGAAAAGGGGATGAGGCAAAGGAAGGAAAAGAAAGTGAAGCCGAAAATGGCTTGCCCGTGGTCAGTGTGATGGCTACATTTGGTTGTTAACTTGACATACCTGGGCAGAGGGAACTTGAGTTGAGGAAACTCCACCAGGTTGGCCTGTGGTCATGTCTGTGGGGCGTTCTCTTGATTGCCAGTTGATGTAGGAGGGCTCAGCCCACTGTGGGTCTGTGCTGTCTAAGAAAGGTAGCTGCATGAAAGCCTGGGAGCATGCAGCTTTCTTCCATGGTTTCTCCCCCACATTCTGCTTCAGCTCCTGCCCTGATTTCCTTCAACAATGGACTATAACCTGTAACATGAAACAATCCCTTTCCTTCCTCTGGTTAGTTTTGGCCAGTGATTATTTTCACTCACAGCAACAGAAGACAGTGGCAGGCACCATGTAAGCATCATTATGAACCACTCCAAATTTTCAGATATCCTTATGTCCAAATCTGTCATTACCTTAGAACAGTGGTTCTCAACCTGTGGGTCATGACCCTTTGGAGGAATTGCATATCAAATGTTTACATTATAATTCATAACAGTAGCAAAAGTACAGTTATGAAGTAGCAACAAAAATAATTTTATTGTTGTGGGACTCTACAACGGGAGGAACTAACTATATTGCAAGGTTACAGCAACAGGAAGGTCAAGAACCCCTGACTTAGAGGGTTTTTACCGTATGAATAAGTTCTGAGTGTAGAGGTAGAGTATTGCCCTCAGAATTATAGAATAGAATATTTGTTTAACTAAATAAAGGTGTGTTAATTGTTGCATTGCAGAGTGATTGTTTAACTATGTAAGGGTATGTTGCTTTTGTTTATGCTGCGTTTGTTTAATTGCATTGAGATATGTTGCTGTTTCACCTTGACTCCCTAAGACACCTGATTGATCTAATAAAAAGCTGAACAACCGGTAACTGGGCAGAGGAGGTCTGGCTGGCAGAGAGAAAAAGGGGCCAGCCAGCCACGAGGAAGCAAAAGCAGGAAGCAAAGGCAGGGTGGGTAGTACATAGATGAGGTAAACAAGCCTCTGGGCAGCACATAGATTAATAGAAATTGGTTAATTTAAGTTAGAAGCTAGCAGAAACAGGCCTGAGCTAGGGCCGAACATTCATAATTGATAATAAGTCTCGTGATTTGGGGGCTGGTGATCCGAGAAAGCCTGCTACAGGGTTATAAGTGCCCACAATTAGATGTGGGAAGAACCAGTCTCTTCACACTAGCTCTGAAGATGAGGAAGGACCACAAGGCCAGATCCACAGCATCTTCCAGGGGCTGGGAAAGAACAGGAAATGGATGCTTTTCTAGAACCTCCAGACAGAATTCAGTCCCAGCAGTCCCTTGGGTAATCCTGTGACTTGGCTACAATGATGAAGTCACCCAGAAAGAAAACAACAGAACTGAGTGCAAAGGTGTCCACTCAGTCCAAGTGAGTCCACCACCACCATCACAGGAGCAGCGGGGAGGCATAAATACAGACCGGGGAAAACAGTCCTTCACCGTCATGACAAGGCCAGGGCTGGGTGCACAGATACTAAAGGGGAAAACATGTTCAGTTCACTCCTTCTCTTCCCTCTGGGAGCTGGCAATAACAACCATAGGGGGGTAAATTATTTAAAACACAACTGAAGTCCTGGCGGATACCCCCCAACTCCTTTCCTCTCCTTAGCCTCCTTCCTTCTCAATGCTCCACAGCCCCAGCCTCTAATCAGCCTCTAAGTCATTACATAGAATAACCCAGACCCCATATAGGAACACTCGTTCTTTCCTCTTTCCCAGGGTTGATCTGAGCCAGAGCCTTGCAGTGCAAGCATCCTGGAGGACCACCACACTCTCTCCCATCTCTGGATGAGTTGACACAGTGGGTGCCCCTCCCCAGAGCACTTGCTGGGCCTGGAACCCTTGGCTGAGCCTGGCCTCCCAGCCTCAGCCTCTTGCCCCAGGCTCCATGAGTGTCCCAGAAAGGAACCATCTCTCATCAATCTTGCCAAGGCTCCATGAATTTTAAATAACAGCGTCTCTGCTCTTTCTCCCTCACTCCCTGGGTGCGTCAGGCTGCAGCTTTTACAAGATCATATTTCTTCACATTTTCATACAATTATTTTAAATGGACAAGATAATGTTGAAATTCTTATTTAAAATGTATGCAGGTGGAGAATGAACCTTCCTGCTTTTTATATTTAACAGCAGACAGAGCAATAGAAGGGAATTTTAACAACAGGACTGAAGTGGAAATGTCTTGTTCGGTCATGATGGACTACAGTTTTAAGCAGCTGGTTTTCTTTGATGAATAAATAATTACTCCCAAAATAGACAGTTTGGCCATTATTAATCTCATTTTAGACTGTGCACATTTTATTGATTCTTAAGTACAAAAATTCTGCAATTTTCACCGAAGGGTGACTTTTTTAATTAAAATGTAAGTTAGTGGAGAATTCTCAGCAGGCATGCCACAGCCAAGCGGGCTATAGGCCTGATTTCTTCCAGAATGAATCCTTTCCTGGCTAATGACCCCAGAGATACTTCATCCAGCAAGCCTGGTTCCAGAGCAGCCACTGAGGCCTGCAGGCAGGCAAATAGTACCACCAGGGGGCTTGGTTGACCACCACCCTCCTGTCAGTTTTCTTTTCCTATGAAACCTCAGAAAACAGAGTCATCTGTTCTCATAGTCCAAGTATAAAATGTGTGCCCACCCATCCCCCCAAAGACATATGCATTAAATGACTGGTCTCCAGATGATGGTGACATTTTGGAAGGTTTTGGAAATGCTAAGAGGTAGGGCCTAGTTGGAGGAAGTAGGTCACTGGGCACATGGCTTTGAAGGTCTTCAGAGTTCCCCCTCTCTCTCTCTCTCTCTCTCTCTCTCTCTCTCTCTCTCTCTCTCCTTTCTATTCACAATGAAGTGAAGATCCACTGTCTTGCCGTTCTTCCCTAGCACATGAATCTAGGCAACCATGAACTGAACATTCTGAAACCATGAGCTAAAATGAAACCCTTGCCTCAAGTATTTTGGTCATAGCTACTAATCCACTTGCCCCTAACTCTCCCCAAGCCAACTACTCTTAGGTATGTATCTCTTACATGCATGTTGAGCAACTACAGTTTGTTTAATCAAGAAAGAACTTCATTGCTAAGGATCAAATCTGGGGTACATGCTTCCCTACTGAGTTCTGTACCCAGTTCCATGTTTGTGCCTTGTTTGGTTGAGGTGAGAGATCTTTAAGTAGCACACAGGTAGCCCAGGCTACCCTGGAGCTCTCAGTCTTTCTGTCACAGCTTATTGAGTGCTTGGGTTACAGGTATGCACCATGGCGCCCAGCCACATTTTATTTTTCCAGTGCTTATTAGGATCTTATAAATTCAAACAGTTTATAAGGAGGAAAATCCAATGATGTCATCACACAGACACACATTGAGCTTATTAATATAGAACTCTGAGAGATTCAAGGGAAAGAGGGAAGGGGCTGCTATTCACAGAGCACTCACCATGGCCCTAGGTATCCAAGAGCTGTGCAAAATAGGGCTGGGGATGCAGCTCAGTTGGCAGAGTTTGCATGAAGCCCCAGACTGGATCCCTGGCACACATACAAGCCAGGCTTGGTGGCTCACCCTGTAGTCCCAACAGTTGAGGGGTGGAGGCATGTAATCTCAACAAATATATAAGCAAGACCAGTGAGATGGCTTAATGGGTAAGTGCACCTGCCACTAAGCCTGAGTTTGATTCCCCAATATTCACATGGTAGAATGAGAGAACTGCTCCTGAAAGATACTCTCTGCCTACCACATGCATGCCTTGGTGCATGTACCCTGCATATACCACATACACGGAGGTAGATGGATCTCTATGAGTTCAAGGTCAGCTTGGTCCAAATAGTAAGATCCTGCCTCGATAAAACAAAAAGGCAAAAGCTACCTATTCCCATGGGGTATCAGACCAATAGTTTTCTTGATTTCAGCCAGAAAGCATGCTTGCAAGTACACTGAACTCTGCACACACTGTCAGGAATGAGATACCACAGGGAGGGTTTCTCATGAGTAAGATGGTGGGTTTGTGTGAAACCTCACAGCCACCCCTTGTCCCCCTGGGGCAGGTCTTGCTTGCTTTATGGGCTATGCTTCTGTGGATGTATTTGTGAAGAATACAGTCTCCTTGAGATCATCTGTGAGCCTCCAGATCCAAAGTGTACTTTTTTCCTCTTTATGATAGTTTTTTTCATTGAATCATTTGGAATTTCACATCATGCACCTCAGTTCCACTCACCCCGTCCCCTAGTGCATCCATATCCTCACACCCCGACAGTAGCTCCCACCATGAAGCAGCCCTCCTCAAACAAAAATTAAAACAAGAAAACGAACATAAAGAGAAAAACAAAAGAGCCAACAACAACAACACACCCTCCTCCATTTTTCCTGCCTTCCCAATACCTCTTCATCCATCCTGGTGGCATTGGGAGCCTCAGTGTTAGGCCCAGTATACCCTTTCATCCAATTAGTTTTACTTGCAAATGGTTGTTGCAATGAGGTCTGGTTCAAGGCCTCTGGTTTCTGGCACATCCTCATCACTGGATCCTCACTGAAACTCCTCTTAGAGCCCCAGTTGTCATTCCACAGGACCAGTCTCTTCAGGAGCTCCTGCAGGTCCTAGACGGGGTAGATGTCAGAGTGAGCCAACCCCAGGCCCAGTTGTGGGCCTTGGTGGTAGTTGAGCTAGTCAGTCCAGACCACTAGTGCTGTTCCTCTCAGGGAGGGGCAAAGTCAGCTCCCCTATCCCCATGCTATCAGGATCAGTATCTCTAGTGGGGGAGGGCAACTCTCTCAAGGGGGAGGAAGGAATGGGAGGGCATCTGGAGCAGCTTTCCTGGGGCCAGCAAGAACAGGACCAGCTCAGCATGGCCCTCTGATGCATGGTCCCCATGGCCCCACAAAACAGCATGGGCCACAAACATCAACAGACTCCAGCTGCAGAAGGACCACAGACCCAGATATGTCCTTCGGCAGCAGCTGATCCCAGACAACACCATGATCCCAGGTAGTAGCATGGACTACTTAGGTCTGTATGGCCCTAGCTGCAGCATGGCTCCCAGACCCCAACCAGGCCATAGATTTCGACACAGGCCCCAGGCCTCTATACCGCCCCTGGTGGCAACATGGGCTACAGACTTGAACACAGACCCCAGCTGCAGTAGGACCATGAACCCAGACATGATGCTAGGTCATTTACACATAACAAGCCAACTTTAAAAAATATTCTAGTAGTGGAGCCTGGTATTTGTGGCACATGCCTTTAGTACCAGCACTTGAGGCAGAGGCAGAGGCAGAGGCAGAGGCAGAGGCAGAGGCAGAGGCAGAGGCAGAGGCAGAGGCAGAGGCAGAGGCAGAGGCAGAGGCAGAGGCAGAGGCAGAGGCAGAGGCAGAGGCAGAGGCAGAGGCAGAGGCAGAGGCAGAGACAGGCAGATCTCTGTGAGTTTGTGAACAACCTGGTCTACTGTAACACAAGTTCTAAAAGGTCTTAATAATAAAAGCCCGGGGTCAGATATTGGGAAAATGCTGAGAGATCAGAGAGAAGGAGCAAGCCAAAGCCACCTCACTAGCTCCCCAGAAGAAAAGAGACTGAGTTCCTGTTTCCTCCTTTCTCCACCCAGCAATCTCACTTCCTATCTGTCAGTACAGACCTACAGATCTCTATAGTTAGCTAGTGGCAAGCTCCACCCTCTGATCTTCAAACTCACTTTATTTGTACAAACAAAATATCACAACAGTCTACAGAGTTCCAGGACAGGCTCCAAAGCTACACAGAGAAACCTTATTTCTAAAAACAAACAAACAAACAAACAAATTCTAGTAGTGGGGGCTGGAGAGCAGGCTCAGCTGTTAAGAGTGCTTGTTGCTTTTGCATGAGACTCAGGTTTGGTTCCCAGCACCTTCAGGTTTGCTCAGAACCACCTGTAACTCCAGCTCTAGGGGATATAGCCCACTTCTGACCTCCCTGGATACCAGGCATTTAAGTCCTGCACATACATACACAAGCAAAACACTCAAACCCACTGTGTTGACTTGAATGAGAAATGCCTCCCACCGTCTCAGGCATTTGAATGCTTGATCCCCAACTGAGGTTGCTGTTCTGCTAGGGGAGGCTTAGGAGGTGTGACCTTGTTGGAGGGCATGTGTCATTAGCAGCAGGCTTTGAAAGTTTGAAGATTCATACCATTTCTAATTTGCCCTCTCTGCTTTGTGCTTCTGCATCAAGAGATGAACCCTCAGCTTCTGTTCCAGCTGCTGTGCCTGCTACCTGATACCTCTCCTCCAAAACCGTGTGCTCTAACCCTCTGGAACTGTAAGCCTAAATTAACTCCTGTAAATTGCATTGGTCTTGGTATTTTTAACACAGCAATAGAAGAGTAAACTAATGCACACATAAAATAAAATAATCTAAAAAAATGTTTTTAATTCTACTGGGTCATCAAATCCACCCTTAGGAATGGTGACAGTTAACAATGTGTACCTTTACTAGTGTCAAATGTGTTTCACTTAACTAACTCACTGTGCTGGAAGCCAGAAAGAAAACAGGACACACACTCAGAGTTTAGTTTGAACCCACCTAGAAAAGGATTCTTCTCAGTTCTGTCTGCAACCATCTCTACTTAAGGTGCTGTCAGTGATGTCTGAGATTTACAATTAATTCTGATGCAATTTCAGTGGAATTGGCATGGTTATGGCTGTTTTTCTTCGATGGAGAATCAGACGTGTGGTTTCAGTGATGCTTGTCCTTTTATCACCAATCCCTGTCTGTAAAATACCTGGTTTATGTGCCAAGAAAAGTATAAACACCCGGCATGATATTGGTTTTTCAGTAACGTGGTTTCAGCCAGGGATAGGGGTGGTGAGGGAATCCCATCTTGACACTATTTATGAAACAATTAATATTGTCAGCTGTCTTCCCACCTGCTAAGTTACACGAAGCCACCGAGACCGTGATGACTCCAAGAAGTGTCAACAATTCTAATATGAACTGTTGAAGCAAATCCATTTGAAAGCATACACTGCTGCAACTTATAAAACTTGATGATAGATATTTCTTCCACCGTAGGGTACAAAAGACACCTTATTCTCTAGTCAGATCCCCTCATCATAAAGCTAACATCAAGATAACAAGCAACTACAATGTGCCATGCCAAACATCTCTGAAAATCAAATCCTACTTAATTCTAATAATGACAGGTCCAGTGCCCCTTATCCAAAATGGGTGGGATCAGAAGTGTTCAAGAGTCCAGAAATATTTTTTAAAACCTTAGAGTATTGGCATAAGCATGATGAGACATTGTAAGGTTTGGATGAAAGTCTGAAACCAAAATTCATTTATGCTTCATGTATTTTTTATATACATACACATGGGCACACACACACACACACACACACACACACACACACACACACACACACACACACAACCTGAAGACAATTTGTATACTATTGTGTAGTTGTATACATTTTTAATGCACCTGCATTTTGACTGTGACCCATCTCATGGGGTCAGGTGTGGAACTTCCACCATTTGGGTACTCAACGAGTTTTAGATTTTGGACTTCTGAACTAGTATCGTTCAACCAGCCCTGCATTGTTATAGGTGAAGGAGCTCAATCTGACTGAGGGTTAGCCTCCTGTTCAAAAGCATGCACATGTGGTATTTAAAGGCTTAATAAAGACTGCAAAACTAGCAGATGGCCTGGGAGCTTAGGCCACACCTCACTATAAATTTTAAAACAGATTTTGAAAATTAGTTATTTTAAAAAGAACAAGATACTATGAAATACTTGCGAAAGCTGTTTGATGGTTACCACTAACTTCTATGTTGCTGTGACAAAATATGTGGGAAAACAATTTGCAAGGACATATTTTGGCCCATGGTTTCAGAGAGCTCTGTTCATCATGGCATAGCAGGCATGATGAAGCCCAGCAGGCCAAGAAGCAGGCTGTCCGGCAGGAAATGGATGAAAGAAATAGATCTGCAAAGATCTGTCCCAACACCCCACATCCTCCAGCTAGACTCAACTTCCTTAGTCTCCAGTGCCTCCCAAAATAATACCGCTGGCCGGGGACCAAGTGTCCAAAACATGAACCTGTGGGAAACCTTTCCCATTCATATAAAATTTAAGTAGAACCCTATGTTGTGACTCAGCAATTTTGTTCCTATGTATTTGCTCAAGAAAAAAAAATGTAATATGTGTGTACACAAAGGCACACAAATACTCATAGGGGTTCTAAACTAGGGGCCAAACCAGGTATGTCCCGACGAGTGACGACATGAACACACAGTGGTAAATCTTTACAATGGCATACTAGTCAGCAATACAAAAGGATAAGGAGAATGGCAGCAGCAACTTGGATTGTGCTGTGCAAGAGGAGCCAGACACCGAAAAGCAGACATCGATGGATCCATTTATGTGAAACTCTAGGAGTGGCAAACCAATCTTATAACAGAAAGCAGGTCAGTGTTTGCCTGAGGCTTTGGGATGAGGGTAACAGAAATGCTCTCTGTCTTGATTCGGGATACTTGAAAGGTGCATGCATTTGACAAAGCTCAATGTATTTTATGCTGAAAACTTGTATTTTGTGGTATTCAAATTCTACTATGGTCACATTGATTTTTTTTTTAAACTGGCATGGTGTATGGGAATAAGGATGATTTTTCAAAGAAAGGGATCTGACCTCATCAGTCCAGCAATCTTACTACTTCTCCAGGTGACATTAACATATGCTGCTCAAGTTCCCTGCATCCCAGCTCCCTTGTGTATTAAACAGAGGTGGCGATCCTGAGATGGTGCTCTGTGGGCTTGACACTGGCCACATAAAGTTGAATCCTTAAGCAGACATGTTCATAGTACTCCAATTTGTACCTAAGGATGATTAAAATCTGACAGTATGGCCACTACAGCCATGGAAAGCTGGCTATCCCTTCCTTTAGTCTACACAACTATATGCACTCCTAAAATTGGGGTCTGTTTATAAGAGAGGAAAGGATTCGGGGCCTCTGTTCCAAAAGATTCTCTGTCCCAATTGGTCTGAAAATACAAACACCTACACATTAACTCTGTGGAGGAAAGTATTCCTGAATTTGAATTAGTTATCAATCAGATCTTTGTTGGTTAGATATGATTGTTTCTTCTTCCTGAATGAAATGTTTTTTTATGCAAAATTTGTCACTTTGAGATACCATTAAATAGCAACCTTCCCCTGTTGGGTATGAACAAGGTCTGCCTGAGTATCAGGAGAATGAGAGTGCCCAGAGATGCATCCAATATGCCACGTCTAGGTCTCATGTGCAATAGTTATTTAAATAATAATAATAATAAACATTCTATCAGAGATCACAGTGGACACTTGTGCTTTGAGCTCTATTTGCTATCTATAATTTACCATATTTTCAGATGTGAGCACCAGCCCAATACAGAGAAATCCTATCACAAGTAGGTTTTATTCCTTGCCTTAGTTTCTTCTGTTGCTGTAATAAAATACTGTGACAAACACAGCTCACGGGAGAAAGGGTTTATTTTTAGCTCACAGCTCCGGGTTACCACCCTTCATTTCAGGGGCAGTCACAGAAATTAGTCACATTGCACCTTCAGTAGAGGAGTGGAGAGCAATGGACGGATGCAGGCTAGCGCTCAGCTCACTTTCTCCACTTTATACAGTTAGGGGTCCCCTGCCTAGGGAATGATGCCACTCTAAGTGGGCAGTACTCCTAGCTCAGTTAATGTAATCAAGATGATAATCCCTCCACAGACATGCCTAGAGTCCCGTCTCCTGAGTAATTCTAACGTCTGTCAAATTGAGAACTTAACATCAAACTCCTGCGCTAAATCTGAGCAGGGACTAATCTCCTGGCTTCCCATCCCTGATGGGTGGGACAAGCATATGACCTGGCTTGACCAATCAGTTATATTTTGGCAGAGAAGGTAAAGGACAAGTTCCATTATTACAAGCAGAGGCCCAAAGGTCAGACTGGGCCTTCTACAACTGCCAAGTTCTATACAGAAAGTTTGGTTAGTGGTCCTTTGTGCTTACTATTGTTTAAACACCTTTGTCTCTGGATTTTGTTTTTTTGTTGTTGTTGTTGTTTTGTTTTGTTTTGTTTTCTTTGTTTTTGCTTTCTTTGTTTTTGTATCAAGGTCCCCAGCTGCCTCCTCTGGAATCCTGTCTAATGAAGGAATACCACTAATGGTCAATCCTTGCCACTTGCATTGGGGCCTACCATAAGTATCTAGACCCTAGGCCAGAGGTCCCTCTGTGTAGAGCCACAACCCTGATCCCCTCTCTACCCATCCTGAGCACCCCTGACAAGCTGCCTGGGCCCTGGGCCTCTCACACTTCAGGTGAAAACAGGTTCTTCACTTTCTAGTATCCAGAGCAGTCCACTCAGAGTCGGGGGTTGAAGCAGTTACTAGAGCCTGCTAAATGTCATCTCTCATCCCTGTGTCTAGTACAACAAAATAAAACAATGTTCTTGCTCACCTCCTGCCAAAACCAAACGCTGCCATTCCTATTACCTCACTAAAAAAGAGATCAAGTTTTCACTGTCAAAGGAAGCAAATTCTAAAGCCAACTGTTGATTTTGCTAGAATGGCTCTACTGCCAAAATAGTGATAAAATTGTAGCTGTGAAATGCTAGCTATTCTGTTAAAGATGGAGAGCTTCAGGGGAAGGGCATACTTGTGATTTGGTTGAGCTGGTCAATCCCCTTGGGGTGCAAGTTTAATTTATTCTTAACCACCAGTTTCATCATTAAATGACTTTCCAATCTAGTATTATTTGTTCAAATAAAGTTTGGTCATTTTGTTCTTAGATTTCAAAGCAAATCGATGCTTAATAGAAACCCACGAGTTCTTTTGTTCTTGTTTTGTGATTCATTACAAATAGTATTAATACGTTATCCTTGACATCTCTCCTTTGAATATTTTATTTCAAATGTACTTTACTATATTCAAACATGATTTTTTCCCCTTGGTTATGAAAATATTTGCTGATGGTAGAGAATTTGAAAATTACATGAAAATACAAAGACAGAAATAAAATTACCCATTTTACCATTACTTAAAAAAAATTATTTTGAAAGTTTTATTAGATTTCTCAAAGATTTTTTCCCCCAACAGAAACTCTTCATCTCATAAGCACACATAGTCACATGGTGCTTTTAAAGGAAATACTGTGTAGACTGTACATCATGCTGGCACTTCGAAGCAGCTGGCCTCTGAGATATACTCGAAGAGCTGACTTCACTTTTTGCCTGGTTTTCCTTACCTGTCAAGTTTTTTTGTAATAATTTATATGTTTTGTAATATTTATACTTTGAGCATATTAAGTCTTTATCCTTTGTATGAAGGACTTTTTCTGCATTCATAAACATATTTCAGTCATGTACAGAATACGTGCTTTTTGTAGGAGTGTTTTGGATTTTGTGCATGTGTAAGATACTACTGGGGTAGGGTTTGAACCCAGGGCCTCATTCATGCAAGATAAACACTCTACCAACTGAGTTATAATCCCCAGGCTCAGGACATAATATTAGACTTTTAAAAACCCAAAATACAAACAAACTAAGCTTTTCAGGGCTGAGGTTGCAGCACAGCTAAGGCCCTACATTAAATCCCTGCCACAAAAACAAAACAAAACAAACAGGATTGGCAAGGTAGCTCAGTGGATAAAGGCACTTGCTCTCAAGCCTGATGAACTGATTTCAAATCCCAGACCCACATGGTAGGAGGAGAGAAATGACTCCCATGAGTTGTCCTCTGACTTCCACAGGTGCCCCATGGTTTGGGGACACAACTCCTCCCCTCCCCCAAATAATAATATCCATAATGTAATTTTAAAATTAAAAAAAAAACACTTCCAGTTTCACAATTAAAAAATAAAGGCAAAGTATCAGACACTTCCCTGTCCTCGATGTACGGACACTCGACACATACAGAATCATCTTCTTCTTTTTTTCCCACAAGCTAACTACAAGCTTAACTGACCAGAGCTGCTTTATAAATTAACTCCTGAGTTAAAGACCATCCATACCTCTGGCACGCTCGGCCATCTGTCTAGCCCACCTCCTTCTGCGTACTTCTCTCTGGTTCTCTGGTTCCTGACTCTCCACTGCGTCTTGTGGCCTTTGTTGCTGTGTGTTAAGGGCCCAGCCCCCCTCTATAGTATTACCTCAGCTTTCCCTGGTATGACTGAATCAATATCTTCTGGTTTCCTCCAAAGAGGCCCCTCATAGTCAGGCTGACCTTGATTCAAGTTCTGACTTGACTATATATTTGCTGTGTGGTCTTAAGGGGGGGGGGGGCTCTGAGACTCAGTTTCTTTGTTTGCGTAGAAAAGACCATTGGTCAAAAGGCCAGCCCAGCGTACAACCTGATTCATTCCTCATGACTTTGGCCTCCCGAGTTTCTTAGCCATCTCACTTTAAGGCTCGGGGAAAACGTGAGCTTCTCTCCCACCCTACTGCTTTCCCTTCCTCTGTTCCCCATCTATTCCTCTCCAGGGTGTCTTGACACACACTTACTAGCTGAATTTTTATGCTATGTGTTCACAGGCAAACTCTCCTTGCATATATGTAATAATAATAATGGTGTGTGTGTGTGTGTGTGTGTGTGTGTGTGTGTGTGTGTATTTTAAGTCATGGAAAGAGTGTGAACCATGCCTCTCTTTACTGGTGGTGCTCATGACTGTAAATTGTAAAATAATATTTTAGTGAATAATATTACCTCTTTAGGTCATACATCAAATATATGCCGTCTTCATTGTTCAATTGATACTTTATTCCTCCCATTAAGATACAAGCAGAAATCAATCCTGCTTCCTCCCTTGTAGATGCAATTTCATTTAGATCACATGTGTCAATGGGTGCAATGAAACATCAATTAAGCAATGAATTTCTGACAAATATGTGGCATTTGATGTATAATTACCCCCTCTGATCTCATTTTCCCCAGGGCCAAGGCTTCCTGAACTATTTATGTTCCCACTTTGGACCTTTAAAACAGACTATATCCCTGGGCCAGGTGTCTTAGAAACACTCCATGCATAAGGAACTGAGCTAACAGATAGTGTAATCATAAATTAGTGGTGTTGAAATTAAGATCAGGAGCCAGGTGGTGGTGGCACATGCCTTTAATCCCAGAACCTGAGAGGCAGGAAGATCTCTTGAGTTCAAGGTCAGCGTGGTCTACAGAGCGAATTTCAGGACAGCCAGGGCCACACAGAGAAACCCTGCCTCAAAAAACAGAGTAACAACAACAAAACAAAAACCAACAACAAAATTAAGATCATCAGTCTCAAGGCAAAAAAGCCTTACATGACTACTCTAACCTCATCCCACCAAGGTTCTAGATGAACCAGAGTGGTGACTCATGTCAGAATTATTTCCATTGCAAGCTAGGCATGGGGGATCCATTCCTTATAGAGAGGACCGGAAGAAGGAAGGTCTAGAGGAAGTCTATGAAGGTGGGGTGTCAGGCTGTAGCTCAGAGAAGATAGGCCTCTGAAGGTCTGGCTACAGGGTGCAGAGCATGCAAAGGTTGAGGACACCTTCCCCTCCCTTTACTCCTAGCCCCTGATGCCCAGTGATCTTCCAATGCATTCTTCAAAAGTGACTGGGAGTCTCCTCTGTGCTTCAGGATTGTGAAGAGGCTGGACATATGTTCATGCCATGAAGATGAACACATACGGAGCAGTGAGGGAGTGGGGAGTCTGGGAAAGGGGCTGCACAGTAATGTGCAAATGCAAACTCACTGAAGAGGCTGGGGAATTCAATGCTTCACCCAGAGGAACGCCCAATACCGAGGCTGCTACAGCAAAAGCAAGTGAGCCTATGGCCCAGCTCGCAGAGCTGGGCAGGCAGGCAGGCCACATGCTTGATGGGCAGCTCCAGTTATCCCAGGAATGTTAAATGTTTGGAGGCCTCTGCTGCCTCCCGGAACCCAGTGGAGGCTCTTTTTTTTTTTTTTTTTTTTAGTTTTTATTTTATTTCAGGAAGGGCCATCACAACTGGACTCAGGTATCTGGTAGGGTGTGTGTGTGAAATGGGCTGATCCTGAAGTGTCATTTAAGGGATGTTTAACTTCCACTCCCTGTTTCTCAAGAGCAATTTTCTGCAGAGACAGGGAGAATAATAGGAGGAACTTGGCTCATTTTGGCAAATTGCTCCAATTTTCCCACAATCTCAACCCCCTGTATCACCTGCCCCCCCCCTTGTCTATTTGGGCCACTTAATGCCCTGGATTCAGACCTAATAGAGGCTGTTTGTTTGGCCCTGGCTCAAAGGCTAGACTTGTTTTCAGGACAGAAGCTGGAAGAAAAACCAATCTGGACATCTAAATCACAGCCAGAACTCATTACATAAATGATATATTTACACAATTGATCCCTTTTCTACTGGGTAATTAATTCGGCATTGGAACCCTCAACGATTTAATTGTCATATGCTTAAATGGAAACAGTTGCCACAAATTTCCAAAGACAAGGAGCGGACTGAGGAGGGGGCCTGCCTTTTGTTCTGGGTGAGAGAGTACTCCCATGTTTCAATATTGCCACCAAAAGGAAAGTCACATCTGTTGGCACCACAAGAGCAGAAGCACAAGGACTGTGCCAATTTGGGGCCTGCCTCTCTTGCACGATCAGGCCATTTAAGGGATAAAGGAGCTGGAAGTGGTAGAATGGGTCCTCTTCCCTCATCAGTAGGACCATGTTAGCACCACCACACAATCCCTAGAATCCCTCTCTGAGTCATCCCATCCCAACACTGGGTCACATTGTATTCTGCTTCCCATGGCAACAGCTGGGACTCCTCCCTAGACGGTTTATGGACCCATTCCACCCAAATGAGCAAAGACCGAAGTGCCTTGGAATTCACATTGACTAACTATCCCAGAGGAGCAGAACTATGGAAGACCAAACCCCTTTGCTTCAGGCAGGAATGACTCTAGATCAACCATAGCAACTGCTCTGTAGGGCCAGGATGCAGTTGCCCTCTGCAGAACTGGGGCCAGGGACTGTTCTCTTCTTGCCTTCCTCTCTTTCCCTGTCCTGCTTCCCCAGACCTTCCAGTCTTCCTTGGAGCACGTCTTAATAAATGACTCCTAATCTTAACATTTGCTTTGGGGACTATGTCAGCACAGCTACTGGCCAGCTCAGTGCTGTTGGCTTGTCTTGCCTCCTCTGTGCCTTGGAGCCATCCTTTTACAGAGCAGAGCAAACAGCAACACTAATCCCACCTGGCACAGATGGTCAGCACTTAAGAAGGGTGGATCAGGAACTTCTATATTAGTGCTCTCCACATAGGATCTTGTGACCTCTGCACCATCAGAAGGCAGACACTGACACTGATTTTAGAAACGAAGATATTGAGAAGCAGAGGAACTAAGTACCCTGTCCATGCATGGCCACACAACTGGCACAATGGCCAAGATGTTTGTGTCCCCATCCTAAATTTGTGTATGAAAATTCATTTTTAAATTTTTTTACCATTTTGTGTGATGGGTGTTTTGCCTGCATATGCATCTGTGTACCATCTACCTGCATGAAGTATCCTGGGGTGCCAGGAGAGGGCATCAGGTCCCCCAGGACTGGAGTTATGGACACTTGTGACCTGATATATAGGTACTGATGACTGAACCGAGTCCTCTGAACAAGTAGCCAGTGCTCTTAACCAATAAGCCATTATTCCAGCCCCTGTCTATTGAAGTCCTAACACCCTTGCCCTTGAGGTGACAGCACTAGAAGGTGAAGTCCCTGGCAGATAATTAGGTCATAAGGACTGTACCCTCATGAATGAGATTAGTGACCTTACTGAAGAGGTCCCAAAGGGATCTTTGGTCCACTGTAAAAAAGATGCCACTATAAGCCATCAGACACAAATGATGCTGACACCTAATGTCAGACTTCCAGCCTCCAGGACTGTGGGAAGTAAATATCACTACTGAAGCAGCATCCCAAAGTGACAAAGACACCCTCAGCCTTTGATCAGCTGCCATTTACTGAGCAACTAGACCCAGCTGCCATGAGAGCGCTCCTCATACACAGGCCCATCCCAGCCTCATACTACACTGGGAGGTAACCTGGACCATCACTATCACCCAGAGGAGGGGTTTGAATTCATGAGAAGTGAGAACCGTGCCCAGATCTACAAGCCTCTGAGTGATAGTGTTGGCTTCTAAAGCAAAATATGTCTGAACCTAATCTACTTGTTCCACCTTGCTTCCGACTCCACAGTCTAATTCCTGGTCTCCATTGAGGCCAGTGGAACCTACAATGGCAGGCTCAGGGGATGGAGAGATGGCTTAATGGTTAAGGGTACCTGTTGCAGAAGATCTGGGTTGGATTCCCAGAACCCACATGGAAGCTCACAACTGACTGTGACTCCAATTCTAGGGAATCCAATGCTTCCTTCTGGCCTTCTTGAACTCCAGGCGCACAGACATTCGTGCCTACATGACACTCACACACACATACAAGAAAAAGGAAGAGGAGGAGAAGGAAGAGGATGAGGAGGAAGAGGAGGAGGAGGAGGGCTTTCCTTCCTGCCATCTCAGAGGAACTGAGCCTAGTGTAGAGACCTCAGCCCAGCATGGCCAGCCACAACTAGCAAAACTGCAGAACCCTGACCTTAACATTTGTACCACCTCTTGCTTTTAATCTGTTGGAAGCCAAGACTAGCAATCTCTGGCTAGATCTGTATTTCATCTCCTGCACTCTCTCCACCCTCCTCACTGCAACCTGCACATTCATGTGCTGGCTGTCTCCTCTACCTCTGTCCTTCTTACTTTCCCACTTAATCACACAGCCATCAGCTCCCTGTCCTGGCTGATGACTTCCTCTAAGAAGCTTCTTCCACCCACACTCTGCCACCAGAGTAAATTGATTGATTGTTACTTCTACGATGCCGATTACTGGGTGCCTACATGTGCTAGCTACATTGCCACCATTAGGCTCTTTCCTTGTTTTACTTCCCTAGGCTGTGAACATCCCAAACACAGGAGCTACGACTCATTCAGTTCCTTACCCTTAGAGACATAGGTGTTACCCTTAGAGACATAGGTGTTACCATTGACACATAACCTGGAGTGGATGAATGAAGAAATGTCCAGGCTAAATTACACTTATGAAGTAGCAATGAAAGTAAGTTTATGCTTGGGGATCCACCAGGGCAGGAAGAACTGTATTAAGGGTCTCAGCTTTAGGAAGGTTGAGAAGCACTGCACTATGGCCATCCCTTCCACTTAGTGTTTTAAAGGTTCATTTGTGCTGTGGTGTGCATTGCTACTTTACTCTGTGTGTGTGTGTGTGTGTGTGTGTGTGTGTGTGTGTGTGTGTACATGTGGGGGGGTCACATGTGTGTGCATGTATGTGGAGGCTAGGAATCAACCACAGGTGGGGTTTTTGGTTGTTTGTTTGGTCTATCTTGTTCTTTTCAGACCGCTGACATATAACCTGGAGGAGGCTGCACCTGCTCCTTGACTGGCCATCCTCAGAAGCTGACCTGATTTATCCTACATGATCATCAATTGTTCTGATTGCGCCACATCCATCTGGCAGGAGAGAATGGATGGTTGGGAAGAACCAGCCATTAAGCAGCTGCTGAGGTAAACAGTGCATAGAGGGGCAGAGGTCCTATTCTGATGTGGCTGCCATGACCCTATCAAGGTGAAGAGACCAGACTTCCTTCTGTAAAAGGCTGAGCTGACTGTGCCTGCATCCCTTCTCCGTGTCTAGCCACCAGCACAAAGAACAATGTTTCAGCCAGACATGGTGGGGCACACCTTTAATCCCAACACTGTGATTTTGAGGCCAGCCTGGTTGACAGAATAAATTCCACGACAGCCAGAGCTACAAAGAGAAATCCTGTTTTGGAAAAAAAAAGAAAGAAAGAAAGAAAGAAAGAAAGAAAGAAAGAAAGAAAGAAAGAAAGAAAGAAAAAGAAAAAGAAAGGAGAAGACGAAGAAGAAGAGGAAAAGGAAGAGGAAGAAGAAGAAAGGGGGGTAGGAAAGGTGAAAGAGCCCTAAGATGTCACTGGACCAGTCCCATGGGACTCTAAGACAGGGAGCATCGGAAAGGCTATCCTTAGGCATGGTGACTAGGAGATAGATTTCTTTAAAACATCTTCCCTGAGGTAGCATCTAGGTGTCAGATGCTCCATATATATTTAAAATACACAGTGTCTTTTAACATTCAAAAAGTCTTAGCACCACCCCATTTCCACAACTGACTTCTTCTTCTTCTTCTTCTTCTTCTTCTTCTTCTTCTTCTTCTTCTTCTTCTTCTTCTTCTTCTCTTCTTCTTCTCCTTCTTCTATTGATTGTATTGATTGTACATTGTATTGACTGTATGCATGTGCATGAATGTGGATGCATGGCACAGCACACATGTGCAGGGCAGAGAACAACCTCTGAGGGTCAGTTTTCTCCTTCCACTATGCCGGCAGGCCCTGGGAATGGAAAGCAGGTCCAGTTGTGTCAGCAAGTGCTTTTACTCACTGAACCATCTTACCAGCCTGCAACCGACTAGAAACATCATTACAATCTCCACAACCCAACCTCCACCAAGCCCATTCCCTCTCCCTCTGCAGGACATTCACTGGTCTTCCTTCTGTCTCCAAGGGGCTGTCTGAGCTAGGCAATCACACAGCAAGAAACACACTATGCAATGCTTTTGTAACAACAGTTCTCAACCTGTGGGTCATGACCCTGCTGGAGGTCGAACGACCATTTCCCAGGGGGTCACATATCAGATAACCGGCATACCACATGTTTATGTTACAATTCCTAACAGTAGCAAAATTACACTTATGAAGTAGCAATGAAAATAAGTTTACACTTGGGGATCCACCAGGGCAGGAAGAACTGTATTAAGGGTCTCAGCTTTAGGAAGGTTGAGAAGCACTGCACTATGGCCATCCCTTCCACTTAGTGTTTTAAAGGTTCATTTGTGCTGTGGTGTGCATTGCTACTTTACTCTGTGTGTGTGTGTGTGTGTGTGTGTGTGTGTGTGTGTGTGTGTGTGTGTACATGTGGGGGGATCACATGTGTGTGCATGTATGTAGAGGCTAGGAATCAACCACAGGTGGGGTTTTTGGTTGTTTGTTTGGTCTATCTTGTTCTTTTCAGACAGAGTGCCTCACTGGAAAGTGGGACTAACCGATATGACTATGCTGGCTGTCCAGGGAGGGGAGCCCCAAGGATCCTCCCCACCCCACTTCCCCAGTATGCCCCCATGCCTGGCTTTTTACATGCATTCTGGGGATTGGACACAGGTCCCTCCTGCTTTCACAGCAAACACTTTACAGACTGTGCTGTGGCCCCAGCCCAACATTTCACCCTTTCTATTGCTGAGTAATATGCCATTAAATGGATATATCTCATGTTATTCCTTTTTATTTGGGGGTTGGGTAATTTCTATGTAGCTCCAGCTGGAAATTGCTATGTAGATCAGGCTGCCCTCAAACTCAAACTCAAAGAGATCCACCTGCGTCTGCCTCCACAGTTCAAAGATTCAAGGTGTGTGTCACCAAGCCCAGCATACCACATTTTTTTTTACCCATTCATAGCAAGTGGGATTTTTTTTTGCTCAGAATCCCATTGGAACTTAATGAATCCAAAATTGATTTTTAAATGTAAGTCATATTTGACAAGAAACTCTGCCCGGAGAATGCTATACAGAGTGGCAGGGATGAGTTACATATGCATTCTGAGTCCATGAAGACAGAGCAGAAGGAGGGGAAAGTGGACATGTTTGTGTAAAGTTCTAAAGCTAGAAAATTTGGCCTTTAAGGATGGTATCAACCCAGTGGTTTCTGGGGACAGCACTTGCAGGAATTTCCTGCAAACAGAAAGGGGTGATTTTCAGAGGTGTACACACTCAGGTGTACGCATCTCTGTCAGCTTCTTGAACTGTGTGTCCTCAAGATATATGTGAGTCCCACTTCACAGGAAATTACACTGAAATGTTCATTATACAGGAGTTTTTGGTGTCAATATGGAGTCATTTATGTTGAATCACAAAAAAGGGGGGGCATGGAGCCATGGAGAAGGATTTGCCATGCACATAGCCCTATATCAGGACTTGCCACAAAAAGTTTCTGCACACACACCTTGTGGTGGATACTACTCAAGGAACTCCTCAAAGAGGATGGCCCCCATGGGCAGATACATTTGAACATTGGTTCCCAGTTAGTGGACTATTTAGGAAGGATTAGGAGGTGTGGCCTTGCTGGAGGAGGTGTGTCACTGGGGTGGGCTCTGAGGTTTCAAAAGCCCAAGCCAGGCCGTTTCCCGCTCTACTTGTAACTTTCAGATGTGAACACTCAACTACTGCTCCAGCCGTGTGCCGCCATGCTCCCCACCACGCTGGCCACAGGCCAGCCCTCTGAAACTGTAAGTAAGCCCCAATTAAACACTTTCTTTTACAGGTTGCCTTGGACATGGTATCTCCTCACAGCAACAGGACAATGACTAAGAGAGTCTGACTCCAGCAATGAGCTAATGCCAGTTACTACTGCAAAGGGGCCTCCATGAACACGGGTCTTTCTTACAAAAGGGTTTGCTTGGACTTTTCTGTACTAGTGCATGTCTTTAAAAGCTTCTGGATGAATATAGTGGTAGCCTGTAACCCCAGCAAGTGGGCATTTGAGGGAAGAGGGAGGAGAACCAGGTCAGAGAGCTAGAGAGCTCAGCACTTAGAGTAGTACGTGGTGCTCTCCCAAGGAACCCAAGTTCAGTTCCTGGTACCCACATCTGACAGTTCACAACTACCTGTAAGTCCAATTCCAGGGGATCCGACACCCTCTTCTGGACTCTGTGGGCATCTACACACATGACATGCAAACACACACACACACAAATAAAAATTAAAATAATAAAAATAAACAAAACAAATTGCAGTCCACTTAGGCCTATGGACTGAGATCCTGCTTCAGACAGACAAGAAAATAAATCATTTGGGTGTGTTCCAACTCCATTGTATGATTGGACATATTGCAGGTACAAGTCCAGACTATTCCTGAACAAACCCTGTCTTTGAAGAGCATGTTCTCCGTGTGTGTGTGTGTGTGTGTGTGTGTGTGTGTGTGTGTGTGTGTATGGTGTGGTGTGTGTGTGTGTGTGTGTGTATGGTGTGTGTGGTATGTGTGTGTGTGAGTGTGTTTATGTGTGTGTGTGGTGTGTGTGTGTGTGTGTGTGTGTGTGTGTGAGTGTGTGTGTGTGGTGTATGAGTGTGTGTGGTGTGTGTGTGTGAGTGTGTGTTTATGTGTGTGGTGTGTGTGTGTGTGTGTGAGTGTGTGTGGTGTATGAGTGTGTGGTGTGTGTGTGTGTGTGTGTGTGAGTATGAGTGTGTGTGTGGTGTGTGTGTGAGTGTATGTGTGTGTGTATATGTGTGTGTGGTGTGTATGTATGTGGTGTATGTATGTGTGTGAGTGTGTGTATGATGTGTATGTGTATGGTGTGTGTGTGTGTGATGTATGAGTGTGTGTATGGTGTGTGTGTGTGTATGGTGTGTGTGTGTATATGTGGTGTGTGTGAGTGTGTGTGTGTGTGTGTGTGTGTGTGTGTGTGTATGTGTGTGTGTGTGTATGTGTGTGTGTGTGTGTGTGTGTGTGTGTGTGTGTGTGTGTGTGTGTGTGTGTGTGTTGTAATGCATGCATACGCTCGTGTCTGTGCACACAGAAGTGCACAAAGAAGGATGGCAGATGTCCTGTTCTATTGCTCCTTGTTTTAATGCCCTTGAGACAAGGTCTCTCACAAAATCTGGAGCTTTCCAATATTCAGCTAGACTGGCTGATCTACAAGCCCCCAGTGCAGGATTATAAGTGTGCATGGCCACACCTGACTTTTTGTTTTTTAACATGGTGCTTTGGATTCTGGCTCGGGGCATCATGCTTGCATAGCAAGTGCTATTGAGCACTGAGCTATCCCTCTGAATGGTGGTTTTCAATGTGTGGGTCAATCATGAACCCCCTGGGGGTGGGTCAAAAATCCCTTTCACAGGGTCACATATCAGCTATCCTACATATCATATATTTACAGTATGGCAAGATTACTCTTATGAAGTAGCAATGAAAATTTTATGGTTGGGGTCACCACAAATGAGGAGCTGTATCAAAGGGTCGCAGCATTAGGAAAGTTGAAGACTACTGTTCTAGATCAAACCTCAGTTTCTCCGTGCAGCGTCTCTTGCCTGCCTATTTAATACGCCATCATCCTCTCACCGCAGGATTCCCCTGTCCTTTTAGGATTTCCTATAACCCTTATCACCTATTTGCCTGGTCCCAGCCCTAGCGCACTGTCCCTGAGGGTAGGAATTGCAAATTCAATGAAGCATTGCAAGTGCCCAGAATATCTCTGAGCATGAACCAGCTGCTCAACAAGTATTCAGTCCATATGTTGTGATAGAATTCGTGGTACTTAGCCAGATTTGTTTGGAAATCCCAGGCTGTCTCAGTAATATAAAAGAAACTGGAGAACAATGTCTACAATGGGATTCTGTGTGGCCTCGGAGTGAGCACATCATTCCTCAAAGGGTGAGCCTTGGGAGTCGATGACTCTCACAACTCACTAGGAACCTCGCACAACTCCTTTCTGAAAAGACACTTCTAAAAGGGATCTGCTTTGCTTCTGTTTGGTCCATGTTGGTGTGATCCTAGTGTTTTTTCAGAATTGGGAGACTGGCATAGCCAGTATCAGCCATAGTCCCCAAAATATTATATATTTTCATTTTTATTATATTTGTTTAGTAGAGAGGTATGCATACATGCTATGCATGTGTAGAGATACAAGGACAGCTTGAAGGAGTCTGTTCTCTCCTTCTGTCACCTAGGTTGCAGGAACTGAACTCAGGTCACCAGTTCTGGTGGAAAGTTCCTTTACCTATACAACCATCTTGCCAGCCCAGAGACAAGTTTAGACAGACAAGTTCCATGGAGAAAAACACAAACCTTTGAAGTTCTTTCCCCCTCATAAGAAATCTAAAGAGATCCCGGCAGTGGTGGTGCAAGCCTTTGATCCCAACACTGTGAGTTCGAAGCCAGCCTGGTCTTTAGTGCTAGTTCCAGGACAGTCAAAGCTGTTACATAGAGAAACCCTGTCTCAGGGGGGGAAAAAAGAACCCTAAAGATGGACTGGGAAGATGGCTGGGCAGTTAAGAGCACTGGCTGCTCTTTCAGAGGACATCCGTTCAACTCCCAGCACCCATGTAGCAGCTGATAACCACTTATAACTCCAGTTCCAGGGAGATCTAATGCATGCATCTGGCTTCCATGGGCACAATAAACACATATGGTAGACAGACATACATGTAGGCAAAACACTCATATACATAAGAATAAAATAAATAAATCTTTAAAAAGAAGAAGAACTCTAATGGCAGAAAGTAACCTGTGTGTGACAGTGTGGGCAAGAGTTCAGGAATGGAAGGCGTGAGAGAATGTAGAAGACCTACCAGAGTTAGGAATCCTAGCTTTCTCAGAGAAACTGGCAAGAATGGTGTGGTCTGTGTAGTCATCTTTAATCTCAGCACTTGGGAGGCAGAGTCAAGTGGATCTCTGTGAGTTTCAGGCCATCCAGAACTGCACAGTGAGGCCCTGTCTCAAAATAAACAACAGACAAACAGCAAGCATGAAAATAAATCTTTTTCAAGAGTGAGTGAGACGTGACCATAACCATAGCCAGCAGTCACTACATTGCCCCAAGTTTCTTCACAGCAGTGCTTTGATGCTGTGTCCCATGTGGGACCCATTTCCTTTTGTCTTACAATCTTGTGCTCCACTTTCTTCATCTTTCAAGCAGGAATAATAGCACTGCCTCCCTCACCGTGGGATAGTGGCCAGTATGCAGTGCCCCAACCAATGACTGATGGCAAAGATTAGCTTTGCATAATAATTTCCCTTATCAGAAATGGCATAATTCATTCTCTTATGCAACTCAAGCTGTATTTGTCACCAAGGACAACATGACTACAGCCCATTCCTATGGGCTATGCATTCCTCAAGGTCACATTCATTAGCAGGGGTCTTTACTAGTATTCCAAGTGGCATGGGAAAAGGTGAGCAAGTGTTTCCCAGGAGACTGGGCCAACAAAACAAAACCCAGAACTCAGGAAAGGTGTGTGGTAATGTAACCATCAGGGATAGGCCAAACGATAGCTGTTAGTTATTGGGCCTCCAGTATGAGTCTTCAAGCTTTGGCTAAAAGCTTAGCTGGTTCCCATCTTTCCTGTAAGCCTGTACACTGCATCTAAGGAGGACTCATCCACTCTGGCTGCAGAAGACCTGCGCTTTAGGTGACATTCCAAAGAACATGTAAACACCCACTTCCCTTGGAGGAATATTCCAACTTGAGTGTATATAAACGCACATATGAGTTTTATGTATGGTAGGTGTAAAAGCAGGTCTAAGCATCCCTCTGCCAAGTTGCCTGTTTTTTTTGTGTAAAAGTTTAGTGTTGCTCATTAGTGTTCTCCAGGCCCCATTTGTCCTCGTGGCCATTTGTCCCAGGAGGAAGTGGTGTGGAGATCTGATTTTGCACAGCCCATGTGCCATAAACACTGTAAGGCACGCTTAAGCAGCCATGTTCCTGGGAGCTCCTTTAGGGTTTGTAAAATGTATCATCAAAAGACCTCAGATTATCTGAATGTGGTTGCTTATGCTTGTAATCCCAGCATTGCGGAGGCTACATGGGATTTCCAGAGAAGCCCAGGCTACAGGGTGAAACCCTATGCCCAAAACCCAACAACCTAGATTCTCATTAAACACTGAAAAAAACTGCCTTGGAGGAGTGTTTCAGGGATGTTGTCAGGGTATCTGAAGTGCTCTTTTCAAACAGTTCAATGCTCTGCAGTATAATTGTGAACCCACCCACCCACCACCCATCTATTCACCCATGTACTCACTTACCCACTCACCTAATTCAAGAATTTTGGCATTAACGCAAGCCAAATGTGCACTGTGTTCTCAAAAGATAAATAAGGCAGACCCTTGTCTTATGCAGCCTGCAGTCTGAAACTCAGTCAGGACCCACGTGTAGAGAAAAGGCTGCAAGGAAAAAACGTAAAGGGCAACTTAAAAGGAGACAGAAAGCCAGGAGGAGAATAAGAGACAGGAGAGATCTCTTCCAGAGGTGGCTAGACAAAGATCTGCAGATGATTTCGCCCTTGGTTTCTCTCATAACTCAGCTAGAAAAAATATTATTATTATTATTATTATTATTATTATTATTATTATTATTATTATTATTATTTAGTGCTTGTTTTCCAAGGGTAGTAGGATGGGAAAGCCTTGGATTTTAAATACATGGGTTCTGTGTTTCCTTCAGCCTCTCTTGTAGGCTAGAGGATACCCCATAGAGGGCGCTATTTGCCTGACTATGCATGGCATTATGGTGCTGGAAAGTGGAAGGATCCAGGCTCTGCAGAGAGCGAGTGAATTGTTGTCCAGGCACCCAAGGTCAAGACGCAAGCTTTTTCGAACTGGAAAGGAAAGATCAACTCTATGCTTTCTGTTGTTGAAGTCCAGCTGGGGATGCTGATGCCAAATAAGAGGACCCCGCCTCTGGTGAACTCACACATTCGTATACACTCTAGCGCCCTTTAGGAAAAGGGACACATGCTGGATCGGGCCTGAGACCCAAGAAGGCTGCCTCCTACTCCTCTTAGGTCGGTACATCTAAGCCCAGAGTTCTGATGAGTAGGAAGCCACTTCCCGGGACAAAATGTTTTCCGTGCCTGCGGACTCGTGAGGGCCTATTAGTTGTTTTTGGTTTTTGAGATATGGTGATGGAGATTGAACAGACGGCCTCGCATGGTAGACAAAGAGTAGGGTAGACACTAACTCACAACGACCGGACCGTTCGCAGAAAAGAGAATTGTTTCCTCTTTCCCCTAAAGTAGCCTCCCTGCTGCAAAACTTTAGCGAGTGTGCACACATTTCAACCAGACCCGCGCACACCCATGAAGGATGTCTCCACAGCCTACTGGGCCATCAGGTTTGCTGTGCACAAGTAATGCGCATCGAATTCTTGCCGCCTATGCGCAGAGAACGATTTTTCCCGGAGTGGGGGGTGACCTCTAGTTGTTCAACACTGGTTGGGTGCCTTAGGTATGGTCTCCTCTCTGGACACCTTTTCTCTATAAAATCCGAGCATACTACCCACCCTGTTTGAGCCTCCGAGCTGTGATTGGCTCCGACTCAGATTTTAGATGATATGCCCTTGTGCATTCCAGTAAAGCTTTGTACAAACTCAGAGGAGTAATAGTAACCATTTATGGAAGCGCAACTTACAAGGCAAATGTAGGGTTCATTACTGTGGGGTGAATGTCAAAACTTTAAACACGACCGTCAAGATTTGGTGGAGGAGACTCAGGAGCCCTAGGACTGAAAAATAAAATAAACCTACTTCCCATTTGGGGACCCAAAACGGTCGGGTCTGCTTGAAAAAGGCAAGGCTCAACTGAAAGAAAATAAAGGGGTGGGGTGGAGAAAGCTCAAGTGTGAAGGGAGCCTCGCCAGGGCTGAGGACAGATTGTTACCTGAGGACAAGGATCTACCCCCGGGGAAGGGATCCCACCAACAGTTCTGTTTTATTTGTCGCTGAAATCTATACTTGAACTGCTTGTCTCTTGGGCTTCCTTTGCTGCTCGGCTCAGGGAGCTGTTAAGGCGGATGGAGTCCAGCTATTCCTTAGAGGCCCGCCTTGGTTCTCCCGGGACTGCGAGGCCCATGGGACGTGCTGCAGGTGTCGCTGCCACTGTCATAACCGGGAAAGGTATTCCGCTGCGCCTTCGATTCTCAGAGCCTGTATTAAAGCATTAGGTAGCTCCTAAACGGCACCTGGAAACTTCTTGGGGAAAGTGCGGTCTCGGACCGCAGGTTTGGAGTCGGTCCTTGACCCGTGGACACGGCCATTCAGAAAAGAGTGGAGGGGGGAAAAAAGAGTGGAGTCCTGGAACATCGCCGTCCCGACAGTCTCACGAAGGGGAAGTGCGAGCGTCCGAGGGTCCTGTGCAGAGTCGCGCATCCACTCCTACTCTCGGGAGATTCGGATTGACTCTTCTGTTCTCGGGGCCAAAGGTCAAGGCTACCCGGATTCTTGAGCCCGCAGACACAAGAACTCTCTTCCTTTCTACTAGACGGTGGGTGGGGAACCCTAATTCCCCTCTTCTTGCCTTCGCCCTGCATAGCAGGTTTTGGGGAAAGAACACTGGACTTCGTCCCCGACTGAGGCGGTGCCCTATTCCCTGGGCCCGCACGACCGAGGCTTTCCAGGCGCGTGGGGACAGCTGGCCCCTGCCTTGCCGGGAGGGGTGGGAGAACGGTGGCTGCTAGCCCAGAGCACGTAACCCCGAGGTGACTCGGGCCAGCCTGGCCTGCCCCTCCCCCTCCCGCGCGCGGGCCGGGCGGCAGAAAGCCGGAGGCCGAGCTGCAGGGGGTAGAGGGAGGTGCTGGTTCCAGACTCTCGTGGGTCGGCGTGCTCCTGTCCGCCCGGGGCGTCTCCTTCTTCGGGTCCCTCGTGCGCCTCCCGCTTTGGTGGGAGCTCTCCGAGTGCCTCTTTAGCGAGAGCCAATATCCTTTTGTGCTAATAGGTTTGTCCTCATTTGCTGCCTAATTGGACTATATAAAGCCAATAACAGGCGGGCTCTCATAGCCCGAAGCCAAAGCGCCAAAATCCGAGGGAAGGCGAGGAGGGGGGCGGTGGCAGAGGCGGCTGCGGGGCCCGGGCTCGGCTGCGCCTTGGCCGGCCTAATCCCATTTGCCATTGTACGCGCCCAATCGCCGTATACTCCCCGCATTTAACTTGGATGACATTTTGATTTCATCATTAGCATCCGGCGCCGGATTGACGCATCCCAAACCCGGGACCGCTCTCGCAGCCTCCTCCCGGGGAGCCGCAGCTTCTACCCGGCCCCCTCGCTCCCTGGGAGCAGAGGCAGGTCCGCTCCCCGCCCCACTGGACCCCTCCCCCATGCGAGCCCGCCCCGGCCCGGTCCCTACCCCGCCCTCCCGCGGCTTGATTCGCGCCCGGGGCGGCCCCCGACTTTGAGCCCCGTAGTTGAGTTCCGTTTATGGTCTGATTTCCGGCCCCTAGCCTGCTCGCCCCGCCACCCGCCTGTCCCGCTCCCTCCCTCCGTGGGACCCGGAGGACTGGGGACCATGCCGGAGCCGGGGCCAGACGCCTCGGGCACTGCCAGCGCGCCTCCCCCGCAGCCGCCACCCCAGCCTCCCGCGCCCAAGGAATCCCCGTTCTCCATCAGGAACCTGCTCAACGGAGACCACCACCGGCCGCCCCCGAAACCTCAGCCGCCCCCACGAACGCTCTTCGCGCCGGCCTCGGCCGCAGCCGCCGCGGCCGCCGCGGCCGCCGCTGCAGCCAAGGGTGCCCTGGAGGGCGCAGCAGGCTTCGCGCTCTCGCAGGTGGGCGACCTGGCTTTTCCCCGCTTTGAGATCCCAGCGCAGAGGTTTGCCCTGCCCGCGCACTACCTGGAGCGCTCCCCGGCCTGGTGGTACCCCTACACCCTGACCCCCGCCGGCGGCCACCTCCCGCGACCAGAAGGTACCGACCTCTCTTTGAACTTTCGTTCTCCCCTCCCTCCCTACGGGCTAGTCCTGTCCCCGTCCTGGGCTGGTCACTACAGTTGTGGGATGCTCCGACACCCGCAAACCTGAGTTTTGGCCAACTTCCTCCGGCCTCTAGCTCCCATCTTTCCTGTGCGCTTGGTTACGAGGCCCAGGATTCCAATCCCACTTGCTGAGAAAAGAGGAGGAATTGGAGGCCCCAGCGCTGCGCTTCCCGGGAAAAGTGGCCTCCAGCTGGAATGGGTGGCTTGGGATGGCCTGAGTAGCGGACTAGGCCTGAAAGGCAGGAATGAACCCTAATTACAGATAATTTTTCCGTTGGCCCCTGGCACGGGAGACATGGGATAAAAGGAGCGGCCCTGCTGCCATCATTGGCTCGCTGGTCCTTGGAAGGCTAGGGAATCCTAGGTCTTGGCGCCCCACTGCAGCCCAACGGGGACAGAGGAGGACCCCGGGAAAACTGAGGCCCCAGGACCAGCAGACGGAAGGCCAACGCGTGGGTTGTGCCCGATGTCCCCAGACTCCCTTCTCTCTCAAGGTTGTGTCGCCGTGCTTGAGTGTGCGTCTGTTTGTCTGTCTCTGCAGCCTCGGAGAAGGCCCTCCTGCGAGACTCCTCCCCTGCGTCCGGCACCGACCGAGACTCCCCGGAGCCTCTGCTCAAGGCTGATCCAGACCACAAGGAGCTAGACTCCAAGAGCCCGGACGAGATCATTCTGGAAGAGAGCGACTCAGAGGAAGGCAAAAAAGAAGGCGAGGCGGTGCCGGGCGCGGCTGGGACGACTGTAGGAGCGACTGCGGCGACTCCGGGCCCAGAGGACTGGAAGGCGGGCGCCGAGAGTCCGGAGAAGAAGCCCGCGTGCCGCAAGAAGAAGACTCGCACCGTCTTCTCCCGCAGCCAGGTCTTCCAGCTCGAATCCACCTTCGACATGAAACGCTATCTGAGCAGCTCAGAGCGTGCCGGCCTGGCCGCGTCGCTTCACCTCACCGAGACGCAGGTCAAGATCTGGTTCCAGAATCGTCGCAACAAGTGGAAGCGACAGCTGGCGGCAGAGCTAGAGGCCGCCAACCTGAGCCACGCAGCGGCGCAGCGCATCGTGCGCGTCCCTATACTTTACCACGAAAACTCTGCCGCCGACGGTGCGGCGGCGGCCGCCGGGGCCCCTGTGCCGGTCAGCCAGCCGCTGCTCACCTTCCCGCACCCAGTCTACTACTCGCACCCTGTGGTCTCCTCCGTGCCGCTGCTACGGCCGGTGTGAGACCGGAGAGGGGAGAGGGAGTGAGCACCTGGCCGCCTTTCGGGGACCCCGGAGGAGACTGGGCTGGGCCAAGGGCACCATGCTGTGGCCAGCGGCCTTGGGAACCAGGGCTTGGGCTCACTGCCTTGCCTCCCACCCCCCAATAGCATTTTGTAAGTATTTGCAATGCATTTTCGTGCAATTCATTCCTATGAATTTGAGGCGCTTCTCCTCTTATTTTTGGTTTTGCTTACCATTGCAAGAAAGAGGGATGGTAGGGCTACAAAATTCCCAGGTCAAAACTTGCAACCGAAAGTTTTTTTTGATAAATGTGCAAACCTCCCCTTAAATTTTTGTTGTGCTGTGGCTTTTTTCTTTTCCTTTCTTTTTTCTTTTCTTTTTCTTTCTTTCTTTTTTTTTTTTTTTTTTTTTTTTTGAGCGGGGAGGTGTATTTTTACAGAAGGAAAATAAGTGCAAAACCCAATTTCCTTCAGTTTATTCATTTTGTATAGAACTATTTTCAAAATCCAGAGAGAATTCAGATTTTGAATTCATATTTATTTCTGGATTTATGGTTGTGGTTCTTCTCCCCTGTCCCCGAATCAACTACCCCACATACACACACCCGTTGTTTTTTTTGTTTTGTTTTGTTTTGTTTTTTTCAAAATCTGAGTAATCTCTGGTAGGATCCCTATGCTACACGACTAGTCTCTGGCAGTTAATATCATTTGCCTCATTTGTGACTAAGGAATTCCCTAACCATAATGTTTAAAGGAAAAAGACAAAAGTCCCAAATCAGAACTTTAAAAATTGGTACAGCTCCACATCTGGTTGCGTTCCTGTGGTCCTTGTTTATCACTAGCATTTATTTAGTGGTCAATCACTGGTCCAAAAATTGTTATTTAACATCACTATCACTTCTGTGTTATACCTGATTGAGAGATTGGTTTCAATTTCTTTCTTTTTTTCTTTCTTTCTTTCTTTCTTTCTTTCTTTCTTTTTTTTTTGTAGGAAAAAATACATTTTATCCTGTCCCATTTTTACTGTGCAGCAACTATTGTGCTTTGACCTGTGCAATATTGTACAAAATTTCCCTAGAGGCCTGCCCTTCCTCTGTGGGGATAAGGACCACCGTGCCACAGCCCAATCATTGACATAGAGGGAAGATGAAGCAGGGAGAGGGGAAGGAAGAAAGCAAGGTAGGGTAGCAATGCTCAGAGGAGGAAGCCAGGCAGAGTGGAGCGCTTTAAGTGAAGGACAATCAACATAGGAGAATCTTAACTTATTTGATAAATGTACAGTTTTCTTGTAAAATTTACCCTCAACTCCACAGGGCCTCTTGCTCTGTTTTCCTGTTGGCTACACCTGTTGTTCTGTCGTTAGGAGTAGTCTATTTCCTCTTCCCTCCCTGTTCTCTGCTAGAGTTCCACCCCTTTTTAAGAAAAGAAGAGAAAGAAAAAAAAAACTCCACAAAATATTGTTACACTTAATGTCGTTGTGGAATCGAATTAAAAGAAAAAAACTAAGCCTTTCATGTTGCCAGAGTGTGTAACTTTGGATGCCCCCCTCCTCCCCAAGAGCAGGTGTCCAGGGAAACCCTTCTTGCCTCTTCTCTGACTGCTTCTGTGCTCTCTCAGTCTGACCTGGACTCAGGCCCCTAGAATCCAGCGGGCTGAGGAGACAGAGGCGGCTTTGTTCAGGACCAAGGACTGTTCTTTCCCGGTATCTTCTTTTGCTTGAAAGGCCCTTGTCAGAGCAAGGAAGAATGAGGAATGGGAAGGGTTTAAAGACCTAGTTTTATCTAGCTTGCAAAATTAAGCAAGATAACAGCCCTGAGCTTAAAGACAAAGTATTTCTCAAGGAAAGGCTGAAACGTGCCTTCTTCCCCTAGGCCAGGGTTCCCTAAAAGCACTGGATAAGATTGTGCTGGCTGCAGTTACCACCTGGGTTGTTGGAGGAAAGAAGCAAGCATAAAGCTTGGAGTTCAGCGGAGTCTGGAGGTAGATTGTTAAACCTAGCAGTCCTTGTGATGGAGAAGGGGCTACTTCTAGAACAAGGAGGTTTCAGCTGAGCTGGGAGAATGTCAGCTACCCAAGGCAGCAGGTGTGGGGGATATGCCACTGACTGAGGATGCACTATTGCAGTCAGGCTTTCTGTGGCCATCAGTGCCCAAAACTGCCTCGAGGGTAGCCTGTCTGGACCCACCTGTCCTGGCCAGTACTGGGATGCCTGTGCTTTCCTCGCACCATAGCAATCTTGGTCATCAGGATAAGAGGCAAGGCGTTCCAAGACCCGCTAGAAAAACTGGTCTTCGAGGGAAGTAGCTGATTAGGTTTCCCTTGCCAACTTGGTTGTTTGCCTTCAAGTTCTGGTGTGTGTGTGTATGTGTGTGTGTGTGTGTGTGTGTGTGTGTGTGTGTGTGTGTCCCTGTCCATCTCTATGCTGATCGCATTCTTGGCAGTGTCTGTTTGGAACTGGGGAGCCAGAAGTGAGGGGCTGAGGAACTGCAAGGCAGAGAAGACTCCAGCCAGCATTGCCACAAGCAGGACAACCACTGGGGAGCGCCTGTCCGAGCTCTCTTTTCTCTTACTGTATTGCCAAGCTACTCCAACTCAATCGACAATTGATTCTACTGTGGCTGAAACACGGCTGTCGTTTTCTGTTGATGGAAAACTGGCCCCAAATAAACCAGTATGCGTATTTATGGCAAAATTTTAGCCTGGACCCCAGTGAAGATAGATCTGCCTTTATTTTCCTCTGGTTTGGAATAAAAACGAGGGCATGTGTCGTAAATGAAAAATAAACAGAATATCGGGGGTCAAAATATGTTGTTCCTTGTGTTACCTGCAAACAGAATGATGCCTTTTACTGTTGGCAATACTAACTGCGGGACAGGCCAGTAACAGCTCATTAAAAATAATGTTGCAATAGCAAACATGTCCTCAGATTTTACAGCCAGAGCATGATGTTATCAAATGCCGAGAAAATACTTCTTTATTTGTTTGGATTCTAGAAAGCGGTTCTTGACTGACCCAGTCTTTTGAAAGTCAAGACATAACTGGTTTTCCACAAGCACAGTTTATCCTTTGTCTGATCTCCTTGGCCTCACTTTTCCTCCTGCATAAGAGTTTTGCTGCTCTGGGCTGGAATTCCTCACCCCTGGGCCACGATTAAGGCCTGAAGGTAGAGGGTGGTAAACACATTATCTTTCAGTTCAGTAGGGTCCTGCTGGTTTTCTCAGTGTCCCTGGAGGGAGGTTATGGCAAATGGATACGGGAGCTTTTCTGAGTAGGCCACAGTGGGTCTTTCTGAGAGACCTTCCTGTCTGAAGAAACCCAGTACAGGACTGCAGAGCTGATTGTTGTCTTATCCTCTGCCCATCTGCCCAGCTTTTATAAAGATTCCCAGGAGTTTCAAGAACCAATCACTAAAGAAGATATTTTTTTGGGGAAGTGATGAGGCCTCCTGAAATTCCTCTGGACATCCTTTAGGGACAGTCAGGGCAACCAGGGTCTCCTGACCCAGGATGCTGAGTGGACACCCCTCATTTTATCTTCGTATCACCTTCAGATTGTGGAAATAGCTTTCTGTCTGCCTATACTTCTGAGCCTGATCTTCACACCAGTCAATGCTCTGGTCAATGAAAATGATCTCACCTTCCACAGTGGCCACCAAATAGATGGATGAATGCAAACAAACACAGAATACACTCACCTGGCAACATCACACATGACACTCTAGTTTATATTTCTCTGCCGATACAAGTAGCCCAGTGTTCCTAACACACCCACTCACAAAATTTTTAGCACAACTTTGACAGTTCAGGCATATGTGCAGTCATGTACTTTGTTTAAAGTGACCTTAGGTGGCTGGTTTTCTCAATGGTTCCTGGATAAAGTGAGCTAAAAACAGATAATGCAGATGGGCAAGGAGCAGGGTGTCTATACTCCAACCCACTTTTT
This sequence comes from Cricetiscus sungorus, assembly GCA_030556225.1. NCBI lineage: Eukaryota > Metazoa > Chordata > Mammalia > Rodentia > Cricetidae > Cricetiscus > Cricetiscus sungorus. Next base: position 91,103,120 of record JANBXA010000007.1, read on the forward strand.
CCCCACAAAAAAAAAAAAAAAAAAAAAAAAAAAAAATCCCATGAGGCAGGTTGATTCTGGAGTTTTGTCACAAGCCACCTGGTCAAACTAGCCTAACCTTACCACTACATGATGACCAGGAACCCTCACACTCCTATGTGTCAATACTATAGGAGTCTCCACAGTTCTCTGAGTACCTCTGAGTGGCTTCAGGCCCTGGGAGAGCTCAGAGTCAGCTTGTGAACTGTTTCTGTTGGCAACACAGATGTATTTCTTTTATTTGGTAGTAAATAGAGTGGATGTGTGTACATCAAACAACAGCAAGACATATAAACTGCACCCCAGCCACTGGTGTTCATTTCTAAGGGGGGACATTCCCTTGGCAGGTCAGAGACCACAAGGGGCAGGTGAGCCCAGCAGCACCCAATTCCCCTTGCCTGGGAAACTGAAGTGGAGCTGGGGAGAAGGAGGAGGAGGCGAAAAGGTGGGTGAGTTTTATCTCCTTTCTAAAGCCACCCCAACTGAGGGGTGAAGGGGGTCCCCGGGCCTCTAGGGCTGCTCATTCTGGGTGCTTCTGCTGCTCTGAGATTGTAGAACCCAACTGTGGTGCCAACACCTCTGCTTCCATCTTATAGAAGCCCATGAGAAACCTGGAAGACCCAATTTTAGTTCATTTTTCTAGCAGCCCAGTGACCACCCCCTTTAGTGGCCCAAACTCAAACACTGCAAACAAAGTGAGTAGGAAACTGAGCCATGGTACCAAGGATGCTCAGACCCACAGAAATGCCTGGATTATGCCAACCCAGGGATTTTACTTGTGCCCTTAAAGGAGCCATCTGCCTAGCCCCTCGTCCTTGCTTCCTGCTCACTCTTTACCTGTCACTGGGCAGTGTTTACAGACCCTTCCTGACTTTGAGAGTGTCAGCCACCCATTGTACCAGCTTGTACACATCTGAAAGCCTGAAAGCCTGGAAGGGTACCATTTGAGAGCACACCCAGCCTTTCCCTACCTAGAGCAGACAATGTTGATCTTTTGACATGCAAATTGGGGAATGTGGAAGAGACACCCCTCCCCCCCAGATGATGATGCTATAAGAACTGGGGAATCGCTGCCCAGTCCCCACCCCTACCCCACCCCACCCCACACCCGCTGGGATCTAGGATTGAGATTTGAGCTTCACTCAACACCCTTCTCTTGTAAAAGTGTCCTGACAAGAACTAGCAGGGAATGGCCATTGTGGTAGAGTCCCAGACTACTAGTCCCAACTGGGTCTATGGACTTGCATGAGACCCCTCCTAGCTCCTTCCACCTGGAAGAGCTTAGCTGATTCCTGCCTCCAGGAAGGTGTGCTCACTGGTTGTGCTAGGCTACTGGCTGAAACTGTGCAAAGTCTGGGGTGGCTAATGTTGGAAAAGAGTCCTTTCTGGTTTGGGTGCCTGGAAAAGCCGAGCTGAGGAAAAGGTGTGCCAGGAGAAAGCGTGGTGGAAGAGAAGAGTGGCTCCCGTCACTAAGTCAGGAGCAGTGAAGTGGAGTCACCTGGTGTCCCTCGCCCACAGCACTTATGTCTTAAAGAAATAGAAAGAATCCTCTCTTGAGTTCCCTCTCGACCCTCCCCACCCCCCTGGTGATGGAGTACAAGCATCAGATTTTCATCCAAGTTCTATTAAGTGAAACATAGGTTGCAGGGCACCCTTTGATTGAAACAGTTTAAATTTTAATTGTGTTTTTAATTTGACATATAGTTGCAGAAAGGAATGACACTCCGTCGCCAAGGGGCGGTCGATTTTCTTAATTTCTCCCAGAGGAATTGATGAGTCTATCAGGCTACTAGATTGGAAACCCATTAAAGCTCTCTGGTTAGGCTTCTAATTGGAACTTGATGGATGTAGGGGGGGTGGTGTCCGGACTAGGCTATGCTGATCCAATCTTCATGACTTTCTGTTTTCCAATAAATTACACAATTCATTTTCCAGCCGCAGATTACATAAATTGTACACCTCTGGGGCTCTCTTTTTCAAGTTGGGAGCCCTTTTCCCCAAAAGCCTATTGTGAGATGTCATTTGCACCAAAGAACGAACAGCAGAGGCTCTTGAATGAAAATCGAAACATAATCAACGTTTATACTTAGAAAATTTATTGAGATCATTTTCTCTGGTATTTCCTTATTTTAAAGTTTGGACGTGCCATATATCATAATCCACTCGCAGAAAAGGGCGGGGGGGTAGACTGTGTTTAATATTTATCGAAGCTTGATTCCAAGATCAAACTTGTTTATGACTTCATCTGTCATTTTGGAGGAAGCCTTCTTCCACTATTACCAGGCTCAGCCAGCCTATTTCCCAACTGCCGCAGAGCAGAGAGGATCAATTTTTATTAGGCTCCTCCGCAAGTTTGCTCTGGGCCGCTTTAATATTGAGCAGCCACATAATCTCAGGACCTAAACTTTAAGTGTTCTTTCAGTCTGGGAAAGTTTATCATTCCTTGGAACCGGGTTTACACCTGCCTTTTTTCTTTGGAGAGGTGGGGAAGACCCCTGGAGATTCTGAAGAGCAACTCCCTAAGGTGTCCATTAAACAGAGAAGTAGGGAGGGGAGGAGCTATCTGGAGACTCAAGGGTGGGTCTGTGTGGTGCGGGGTTGCGGGGAGGGTACTAGGAGGGAGGATTGCTCAACTTGGTTAAGGGACCTACAGCTAAGGGTTCCAAGGATTGGGTTTCACAGCACTACAAGACTCAGAGGTCGTGAGATGTTCCAATTGCAGTCTTTCCGGTTCCTCCCTGTGACTGAGTAGTACTTGAGAGTCACAGGTGACCAGCAAGTGTAAGGCCTTGAAGCCTCTTGTGCCCACCACCCTCATTTACTTAACTAGTGTATATTCTCTGTGTGTGAGTGTGTGTCTGTGTGTGTGCGCGCGCGTGTGTGTATGTGTGTGTGTGCGCGCGCGCGCGTGTGATTTGCTGAATCGATGAACAAGTCTTAAGATAAGTGTGTTCATGTGGCTTAAAAGCTGTTCTGGGTTTGGAGAAAGCAGCCTTCAGTGGACAGCACTCTCAGAATAGAGGGACAGGGCAAGCCAAATGGTTCCCTTTGACTTTCCAAATCAGCGGGAGAGAAGTTTGGTCATGAGATTTCAGAGTTTTCTGCTTTAGAGGTCTTGAACTTGCCTCCCTGTAATGTGCCCTGCTGGTCTTTGCTCTAAGACCCACCCCCATAGTCCCTGCCATAAAAGAGGTCCGCTCTTGCAGTGTTTGACCCCATACTTCCTCGGACTCTTGGCTCTCTGGAGATTGCGTCCTTCCTTACAGCTCTTCTCCAAGCTGGTGGCCAGTACTACTCCTTTTCTTTATCCTCTTCCAAGAGCACAATGCTGGCGATGAAACAATCCTGAATATCCGTCCTGTTTCCACTAGTTGGCCTAGATTCTTATTTTCCAGAGCCTCAGTTTCCACATCTGTACAATGGTAGCAAAGATCTGAGTCACAGTTGCTGTGAAGATTAAAATGAACTACCATGAGTAGCTTAGAACATGTTCATACCACCAGTACTTTCTAGCTCAGAGAGGCTCAACTAACTCTAGCTCCTCCACTTTGGGATTTTCCCCCCATTCGTGTAGCTGGCTCTGACCCTCAGTTTAGCCACATAGATTTCTTGTAGTGTAGATTTGTCTCTAGCCTCGTCGGCATCGCCCAGATGATCGTACATTTGAGAAACCAAGGATTAGTGAATGAGTTGGACAATTCTTTCTGAAATCTCTCGGTCTAACTCCGCGGGAGCGCGCTGGACCCGATGTGACGAGGCCCCGGAGCTTGTGCCATGGCCACGCTGAGCAGGACGCACAAATTGTATTTCAGCTCCGGGTCCTTCCGGGTTAATGAGCTGACACCATGATTAAAGCTGACCATTTGTAATGTGTCCCGACCCTGCCGCAGAGCCCTGAAGAGGTTAATGCGGTGACGGAGGCAGGCACCTGCCCCTCGACAGCCTCCCAGGCCTGGGCGCACAGCCTCCTGGCCCTCTGCTCCCTCCCCTGCCCCTGTCCCGGCTGCGCCACCGACCCCTAATCAATTAGCCCATTAACGAGCCCTTTGAGGAGTTAAGTAGGAAGAGTTCTGCCACGGGCAGGGCCGCAGTCGGTAACTCACCAAGGCTAATGATATTATAAGCGCTTTACTCAATAACCCGGGAGCGGTGCAGGCAAGGAACTGCACCGTCACGGTGCAGTCTGGACATTTGTGGGGACCGATTCCGATTCCATAGTCTCTCTCCACTGATGTGTCTAAGGATCAGGGTTCCCCTGAAGTCAAGGTTGCGGCCACAGAGAATGGGTTTGTCTGGGAGCCTTGGGTCTCTCTTTCCCATAAAACTTGTGTAAATAACTGTCGCCTCAAAACAAACCTTTAGCTTGTGCTGGGTTGACTCTAGATTGGGTAACAGGTGCTCTAGGGATTAAACAAGCCAGAGCCTGGGCTCAGAGGGAGGCCACGAAAAGGAAGGAGAGAACCAGGTTTTATTGAGTTCCACTTTGACCTGTGATAGGAAAGTAGCACACCTAACGATTTTAGAAATGGGGAAAATGAGTCTTGGAAAGTCTACATACATATCTTGCCTAAAGACATCCTACCCATGTTTGTCAGGATTCTGCCCATTTCTAAAATAGCCTCATTAGCTACCTACTTTTCTTCTCAGAAGCAATGTAGCAATTTTGAGACCGCCAACATTTACAAAAAAAAAAAAAAAAAAAAAAAAAAAAGTTAGTTGGCAGTGTGGGAAGTCCAGCCCTGTGGTATTCAGTCAAGGGTTGGGAACTAACTAACTATCCTGCACTCCCAGGGCTTTATGTTTCTAAGGGCTCTTTTCCACTCCTAGCTGACACATCCCCACCAGGATGGGGGAGGGCGACACTAAGGACTTTGCCAGAGGGCAGAGATGCTTCTCCTGGGACCAGACTTGTTCAAGTTAGCACAATATAAATGGCGGTGCTGGAATGTGAGCAAGGACCTCGGGAGATCTTTGGCTACTCCATTTCCAAAGACCTGTGGTCCTTTTAGCCAGTGGGATCTGCAGATAGAGAACCGTAGTTCTCTTCTCTGGTGTTTCCCAGCCACTACCCAGAGAAGGGCATCTCTCTGAGCCCCATACTGTTAATCTTCGATGCCCCAGACTGTTAATCTTCGCTTCCCCAATACGGCAAGAGACTCATAGCTTTTTGCCTGTTTCCTCTAGGCTGGAATGGGTTGAGGGATCGGGAGGTTGGCTGCTACCTATGGGAAGCATCTTGGATGCCAGAAAGCCCCACCGGCTCGAAGTCCCGCGTTGTCCCCGCCTCTGGAGAAACAGGGGCCCGAGTCAGGGTGAGATCAGAAATCCAGGCTGCAATCTAAGCTGCCTTCCGCCCCACACGCCCCGAGCTGGGCAGAGCCAAAACGGGTCCCGTACTAGGCCTGCTCCAAGAGCTCCCCGGTGCAGCACGCTCGGCCCCAGCTTTTTAAAAAATTCCGGGGCCGCTCGGCGGCGCTGCGATTGGCCGCGGTCGGGTAACCTCTATGCAAATGAGGCCGCGCAGCCTCCGCGTCGCCCGAGACCGGTGGAGTTGGCTGGCTAGGAAGGGACGTTGGCACCGGAGCTGGGCGGGCTCACCCAGAGCCAGGCCGGCAGGAACCCGAGCGCAGCGGTCCGGTGTCTGCGCGTCCTGGCGCACAAGGGACTCCTTGCCAGCCTAGTCGCCCCCTCCCCTTGTCTTCCCTCGCGCCCCTCCCCCTCTCCTGCCTGCCCGCACCACCTTCCACCCAGACCCGCTCTAAAGGGAGTTCTTGGTTTCCTCCGATTTCTTATGAACCCAGGATGGGCAGCAAGGAAGATGTGGGGAAGGGATGTTCGGCGGCTGGTGGCGTCTCCAGCTTCACCATCCAGTCCATCCTGGGCGGGGGCCCTTCCGAGGCACCGCGAGAGCCCGCCGGGTGGCCAGCCAGAAAACGCAGCCTGTCTGTGTCCTCGGAAGAGGAGGAGCTGGACGAAGGCTGGAAAGCGCCGGCCTGCTTCTGCCCTGATCCGCACGGGCCCAAGGAGCCAGACCCTAAGCACCATCCCCCGATCCCTTTCCCTTGCCTGGGTAAGGATCGCACGTCGGGAGTCTAGCCCGGAGTGTGCATGAGCCTACGCGGTGTGCGCGTGTCCGAGACTCGGGAACAGGGCATCCTCTGGCCACAGCCGGGCGGGCCATTGGGGGGTCCAGGCCAAGGGGAGGGGGAGTATGCACCAGAGGTGCCTCCTGGCAAGGGTGGGCGCTGGGGAGAAATAGAGAAACATTGGGAGCATTTAGAGGAAGACTGTGTCGGAAGGAGGGTAAACTGGAGTGGGCCAGGAACTCTTCAGGCGATACATTCGGTGCTGGCCAGAATCCTTTCGCACAAGGGGTGCTTTCTTTCATGAGTTCTGCAGATCTGGTCTAGGTGTTCTGTCTGTTCTTCAGTCTCTTCGGGTCTTTTCCCTCCTCTAGGTCTTTTCTCCAAGTGATCAGTACTCTAAAATGATTGACAGTGGTGCGTTTCAGAGAGGGTTCCTCTTGACAACAGCGGACAGAGGAGAGCCCGGGAGTTAGTCTTTAGCCTGATTTCCAAAGAAACGGCCTGTGAAATGATGCTAACTTATAAAGCTCAGTTCTTACAAGTTAAAAATCACCTTTTGAAAATGGAGTTAATGTCCCCACTCCAGACCTGTTACTACATATACTTTTTTGTAAGAGTGGAAACGGAGACTCTCAGACTCGGATTATATGGGACCTTCCTCTATTGCTTAGAAAGGCCGAGGCTCTGACTTTGGGCGCTCATAAGACAAGGCAGAAAAAGAAGGGGTTGTTTATAAGGGGACCAAGGATGCAGGCATTGGCCAACCTCCTGGTCTTGGAAAGAGCTGAGTCTAGGCTTACCAACTCCATGGTCATTCTGTCTGTGCTTACTCTCTAGGTACTCCCAAGGGCAGCGGAAGCGCAGGGCCTGCGGGCTCGGAGCGCACGCCTTTCCTTTCTCCTTCTCACTCGGACTTTAAGGAAGAGAAAGAGAGGCTCTTACCGGCGAGCTCGCCCTCTCCGGGCCCGGAACGGCCGCGGGACGGCGGTGCTGAGCGGCAGACTGGAGCCGCCAAGAAGAAGACGCGCACCGTCTTCTCCCGCAGCCAGGTGTACCAGCTCGAGTCCACCTTCGACATGAAACGCTACCTGAGCAGCTCGGAGCGTGCCTGCCTCGCCTCCAGCCTGCAGCTCACCGAGACCCAGGTTAAGACTTGGTTCCAGAACCGCCGCAACAAGTGGAAGCGGCAGCTCTCGGCCGAGCTGGAGGCGGCCAACATGGCACACGCGTCGGCGCAGACTCTCGTGGGCATGCCGCTGGTGTTTCGGGACAGCTCACTTCTGCGAGTGCCGGTGCCGCGCTCGCTCGCCTTTCCGGCGCCGCTCTACTACCCCAGCAGCAACCTTTCGGCCTTACCGCTCTACAACCTGTACAACAAGCTTGAGTACTGAGCCTCCCGCCGGCTCCCGGGGCGTCCCCTGGCCGTTTGCAATCGCCTGCACACCGGGGCGCGGGAGGCATCCTTTCCAGGGCTCCGGAGCAAAGCGTCGCGTGTCCAGAAATATTAAGAAATACACCATGTGTATTCGTTATGTCTTATTTATGGCCTCTTCCCTACTTTTGTTTCTTTCGGGTATTTATCTACATTCCTCACGCCAGAACAACCTGCTCTCTACACAAAAAAAAACAAACCATTCGCGTTTGAAAACTTAAAAGGGGAGATTCTCGGGTGGTGGTGGGAAAGGGCGTATTAGCTAGATTGGTCTCCGCTGGTAGCAAGGAAAAAAATCAGAACACCAACAAAACCGGGTACTCTTTCTCCTATATATACACCTGTTAAGTATTTATGTATATGTGTGTTTGTATAAGGACACACGCGCAGCCAAGCCGAGCCCCAAGGGGCCTTGGTCGTTGAACTAATCACATCTCTTCATTCCCTTCATCTTGAGGGGTGAAACGAGGAGAGTACAGATCTGTAAATATTTTTAAAGAGAAAAAGAATAAAACGTTTTAAACATGGTTGCTAACTTTGGAAGGATTAATTGTCCCGCGACACTAGGCACAGAGTGGTTTCTGGGTTTTTAGTGCCAGAGCATGCAGAATTCTCTACGTCCTCCCCCACCCCTCCTGTCCCCACCACCAAGGTCCTGCACTCTCTACTTGAGGGTGGGGTTGGGCTCAGAGGTTAAAGGTCGGAATATTGGGGCTGCCCAGGCAGCACGTGACTGGAGCTGCCTACTGGGACAGCACAGTTCCCACGATTCAGGTGTGAGGGTTGGGGTGCACTCCGGGATGGAATCGAGATCCCAAACCGGCACCGAGAAAGACAAAGGCGGAGAGGCAGGCCAAGAAGGCGAACATCTCCCTGGTGCTGGGATTTTTTTTCCGCCCCCCGCTAGACGGAAGCTGGGCACGCCACGAATGGCAGAAGCCGAGAGCTGCACGCTTGATGTCCTCCTTCGCAGACTAATACATAGTATGCGAGAAAGCGCCCGCTTGGGGGCCAAAGCCTCACGCGACCCCGCTTGCAGCCACGCGCAGTTCTCTGCCTGGTGACAACAAGTTGCGTGTTCTGCGCGGACCTGAGGTGATGCCGAAAAAGCCACATTTCGATGGAGAGATTTGTGGAACCGGTGATATACTACAATTTTTGTAGTTGTTAAATTTGTACTTTGGCAAAATCATCAGATCATCAGCCAGCACCGAGCGGCTGTTTCTGACTTGAACCTGAGCTGCAGTGGAGGCGCTTAAAGACTGCGGTACCCAGACAACCTGTCTCCACGCAGGAGCTGGGGAGGCGCTGCACCCTGAGAACAGCAGCACTGGAATCATGCAAATCGCATGATTTCTCTTCGCTTTGAAAGTAGCCACCTGTTCCTTGTTAAACGTCAGTAATGGATGCAGAAGCTTGAAGGAGGCCTCAGGTGGAGTTTCTAGGTCCGCCAGTGGTTGACCAGGTGCAAGGAGCTAGGAGTCGGCAGCGGCAAGGCCATATTTCTTTTTCCAGAAGAAAACCTTTGCCAGAGTGACCTGTCTCTGTGCCAAGAGGCATCGAAATAACTTGCATTTTGTAGAAATACACAGAATGCAAATGTTTACACGACCTATACCATTACTTGTAAAATGCCTGGTCTAAGAGATTTGCTCTGACATTGCCCATTTTTTTTCTTATCACGTTATATCTTATAAAACCTGCAACTACTCCAAGGTGACATCAAATGGATGCTATTCAAGAATGCACCTGCCAGTACTAGGTTGGTTCACTTCCATTTATTTCATTTTAGCTGTGTTTGTGCCCACAGGTATTTGTTGAGGTCCTAACACATGCTGAGACTCTACACTAAATTTGGGGTGGTCAGAGGGAGAACATTAGTTCTCTTCTTGTTTATTGAATGTGTGTATTTTATCCCAATAACGTTGTCATGCTAGATAATCTCTTTGTATTCTTTCCCTGACAGCATCCTTTGAACATTCCACACAGAAACAACCAAATTACTTCAGAGGAACATCTTGTAAAGGAATATTCCATTTAGATAATTTTGGTCTGCATTTCCATATATTACAATTTGCTGATGTACTTAACAGTATGGGTCACCATATTCTCTTTAGCCTGGCTTTTCTATATAGGTAGTGACTTCCTCCAGTCACTGTCACACATAATGATTTGAATTTGGCCTTAATAGTTTACAGAATAGACATTTTCCCAGTTGTCATACAGTACATATTTGACTCTCTTCATTCACCCAGACATTAGCTGTGACAGGTGACCCAACACTGCAATTAGTTTCTAGGAGTGTTTCCAACAGGTGACTGAATATTACACGATTTACATTTGTGTTGTGAATGTCCAAGACTCTATTGTTGCAAGATTTCTTATCTCAAGTCTATCAATTCATTTGAATAATCAGCAAAATAGTCCATCTCCTTTCAGGCTCTAAACTTGATTTAAAAGATTGACGTTTCTTAAAACTCAAATAGAGTTGGGCTGCAACTGCATGGCCAGAGGGACCTGAATCATACACACACTGGATAATGAAATACACTCAGATTTTATTAGCAGGTAATTTATGCTCAGAATCTGGAAACACTAATAGAATTAAATAAACAACTGGGAAAGAGAAGCAAATAAGTCAAGAGGGAAAATTATTTTGCTAAAGTTAGAATGCAAAACAACTCACTTCATTTAAAAAAATGAACTTGTTCATTGATTGTTAAAAGAGGGAGAGAGAGGGAGAGAGAGAATATAATACTAAAACTATCTGAAGAAGAAAGAGGTCCAGAATAATTTAGCCATCATCAGGCATCAGGGCAATAGGAAAAAGGCTGTGTGTGTGTGTGTGTGTGTGTGTGTGTGTGTGTGTGTGTGTGTGAGAGAGAGAGAGAGAGAGAGATGTTGTCAGGAATCTTAAGTGCATTTAGTTCAGAATATGTGCATACCTAGAGATCAATTTGCCCTTATTAACATACCTTGAAATTTAGATAGCTTAATCCTAGCAACAACTTTCTATTTCACAAAAATTACAAATTAAAAAAGACTGTCTAAAAAAAAGGGGGGGAGTGAAAACCAAGTTGTGGCAAGGATTAAATAGAAACACTGCGCACTGCGTAATATTTTGCATGCCAGTATGCCAGCCACTATATTCTATTTGTCAAGTACTGCTTTTCTTTCACAGAACCAAAACAATTTCTTGTCACTGAGGCAACTTCTTTGATTCTCATATTTCTAGAGGATTTTAAAAACAAAAATGTAGCAAACTGAGCCTGCAGCTCCCATGGTATAGCAGGGTAGAAGGGGAGAGGACAGACACACTGTTAGGACCTATGATGAACATCCCTAAAAGATTCTGTTTGAGCTTTGAAATATTGGAAGTCTGTCCTACTCTGTTTATCTTTTTGGATGTGGTATTCCTCTAAAACAAGGAGTAGTTTGATTGAGTTCATATCCCCAGAGCCTCTTGACAAGCCTGGCATTCATCTATACTGTTTGATACCTGTAAAGAGATTTTTAAAAACAATAGAAATAGATCACTAGAACTTAAGGGAATTGAGGCTCTAGTTCACAATGAAGGCAAATAGTGCATTTGATCGGCTAGAGCTTATTTCCTTCAGTATATCCAGTTTGGGTTAATTCCATGGCACTCTCAGAAAAAAAAAATACTAATTTAGCTCCTTATCAACCAAGACCGGATTCTGTGTCTGAGAGACAGAGGAGAAGGGGGGTCACAACCAGTGTTAGATAAAACATCTTTCCTGCCTCCAAGTCAGGCAGGCAGCCCCAGGAAGACTACATCTCCCAGCATGCAGCATACAAATGTGGGCGGGCATGAGCGCCTCCTTGATCTAAGCAGACTTGGGAGTTGTAGTTTCCCTGCGCAACTTTAGCGACGTAACCTCGGCGTGGTGGTGCTGAGATCCCGTGAACGGAAAAATAACGCGCTTTCCCTTTGAGCCGGAACAGGATGACTACGGTAATGACGCGAGCAGCAGATCGAACCAATTAGCGGCCGACATCGAGCCGTTGGCGTTCGAAATCAGCGAATGATAGGCCTGCTCCGGAACTTCCTCTCCGCCTCCTCCGCTAGCCTGCGAGTGCTCGGAGAGAAACGGAGCGTTAGTGGCCGGTGCGGAATCGTTGCTTAAGTTAACACGAGGTAGAGGTCCAGGCTAGGGCGAGGGCGAGTGTGGGTGGAGTGGGGTTCGCGGCTTGCACCCGGCGGGTCAATGCACACCGGTTGGTGTCTATTGTGTATTACTTGGGGATCCGCGGGCAGGGAAGGAGGCCGGGCGGGGTAGAGCTCGGCGGGAGCGGGATGGCGGCCAGTCTAGAATACGGCGGATCCCGGCTCTGCGCAGGCGCATACCCGGTCTGGCCTCTGTTGGCTCCCGTGGAGGACTCAGACTTAGCGTTTGTTCTGCAGATGACGGGTTCGAACGAATTCAAGCTCAATCAACCACCCGAGGATGGCATCTCCTCGGTCAAGTTCAGCCCCAACACCTCCCAGTTCCTTCTGGTCTCCTCCTGGGACACGTCTGTGCGCCTATACGATGTGCCTGCAAACTCCATGCGACTCAAGTACCAGCACACTGGTGCAGTCTTGGACTGCGCCTTCTACGTAGGTGGACTCAGTTTCTTTTCCCGTCCCCTTACTGAGTTAGTGTAGGCAGTGCCAGTAGCATCCCATACACGATTTGGAGTATTCGAACAGTTCATAAGTGTTTGGCCTGGTTTTGAGCCTGCTACCATGGTTTGGTTTTGTTCCTCCATTCATCGCAGTTTCAACCTCCCTTTTTAAAGTTCAGACTTGGGTAAACTTTCTGGACATAGGATAATTGTATTTGAAGTTCTCAGCAATACTAATTTAGCTATCTTATTAAAAGAAATGATGGGAAGTAAATACCATCTAATTAGCTGCTGGTGTCAATCTAGATAAAGCTGCTTCGTATTCGTTTTGGCAATCACTTGCGTTTTTACTTGTTAGTGTTGGTCACACTGGACTAACCCAAACAGTTGGCTGTAGAAATAGGAGTTTTGAAATGCTTGCTAAAGCTTTGTTATTTTGAAATGGTTCAAAACTTAAGGGACTGGCCGTGGTGGCTAAGCCTTTAATCCCAGAGGCAGAGGCCTCTGAGTTTTGAGGCTGGCCTGTTCTACATAGTGAGTTACAGGATCCCCAGGGCTACCAGTGAGACCCTGTCTCAAGAAACCAAACCAAAACAAAACTTTATTTTATAGGATCCAACGCATGCCTGGAGTGGAGGATTAGATCATCAACTGAAAATGCATGATCTGAACACTGATCAAGGTAATAATGGCTGCATTTTGCCAGTTTTCCTTTGCTATCATGCTAGTGTAGAAATGATTACTCAGGACTAGTAGTTGGTTTTGATGCTTAGGTGAAGGTGGAAAGTGGCTTTGATAATAGGCTTTTTGAATTGGAGTTAAGTTACACAAACATAAAGTCTGTTTTGAGCACTGTCATCTGTGTCACTGAAGCACTTGACCATGACCTTTAGAAGTCTTTAGGAGTGGACTGGATCCACGGTCTGTGATTTGTCAGGATTTCCTAGGACTGTTTGATATTTTAGGGTGGTCTCTTCACAAACTAAAGACAAATGTGTGTTTTAAAAATGCAGCACACTAGCCGGTTCAGCTTACCTTAGGGAAGCTTTTGTATTCTTAGCTGGAGCATATGTTTCAGTTGCATGTGTAAAAACATTTCTTAGAGTTTTTATGATTTCACTGAAGCAGAAACCGGAATGAACCCAGCTGTACATAGCTCTCTGAACTTTGCTTGCTTTCCCTATACTGGATGTAGGTATGCTTGACAGAGATGGCAGGCTGTCCTGATGTAACTACCTAGGGGCTGTGATGAACAGTGGGAGAATGGTCACAGAAGCATGTCCGAGCTGGGTGTGGTGGTGGTGGTTTCGGTAATCCCAGCACCAGGAAGGGGGAAGCAGGAGGATCAGAAATTGAAGGCCAGCCTCAGCTACATAGTCAGTTTGAGGCTAGCCTAGGCTCCTTGTGACTGTCTCAAGGAGAAAACCAACAGCGTTTCATTGGAAGAGGCCTTTGTATGAAAGTGGCTTTTTTTTGTGTGTGTTATGTACATGCTAGGCAAGCGCTAGCCTGAGCTACATCCCCAAGCCTGTTATTCGTTACCTTGTATCTTTACATGGGGTTTGGCACATAGTATATGTTTAATAGATGTTGACTGAGTGAACAAATGAGCTACTGTGAAGGTTGAAATTGACAGGAAAGAAATTAGGTAGAAATTTGGCCTTAAAATGAGAACAAAGTAAACGTTTCAAATCCTGTAACTGTTTCTTACTAGCATTGGCTTAATGTGAAGAAAGTGTTGTCAGGGTACAGGAAACCAGAGACTTCCACTTACTTGTTCATTCAACAAGTATTTCTTGAGTACCTACAATGTACCAAATGTTGTACTAGTTACAAACAAAAGCATAGAGTTAAACCAGCATTCTTATAAAATCTAGGATCTAGTTAATAAGTATGCACTATCTTAATACAGTTGGAGATTCAAAGCAGCTGTGCTATTTGCTTGCTATGGTATTTACCTGTGCAGTGTGAAGTAAATTAGACAGGAATGGGTAACTTTGTAGTCACAGAGAGCTTGTCCCAATGCAGACATTTCTTTGGAGTTGATTGAGACAGATTCCTTTTAGTTGAAAGTCCCTTTAGTTCATTCAAGGTATCCTAGTTAGTTGAGACAGTAAAGCTAGATGTGTTGTTTTTATTTTATTTTTCTTTGCAATAGAAAATCTTGTCGGAACTCACGATGCTCCTATCAGATGTGTGGAGTACTGTCCGGAAGTGAATGTGATGGTTACTGGAAGTTGGGATCAGACAGTTAAACTGTGGGATCCCAGAACTCCTTGTAATGCTGGGACCTTCTCTCAGCCCGAAAAGGTAGGGTTTTTATGTCCATCAGGGGTGCTGTGCTCATTGGGGTAATTTGTTTTGGTACATGTTTGATGACTATGCTGTTTGTTGGTTAGGGTAACTGGCTGCCTGTTTTAGAAACCTAGCTGCATAGACATGCTTTAATGTGATGGGAAAACTTTTCAGTTTTGGTCATCTTTTTCTGTCAGTTGTTAAATTTGGGCTAGAGAGCACAACTTACATTTTCATTCCATTATTGTTAAGCTTTAGATCTGAGGTCTGAGAAGTGAGTGACTCACTACCTTTTCAGAGAAGCCTTTATAGAGATGGGCTGTCTTAAACTCAGCTTGACACCCCACACCAGAAAATGGCACAAAGCATCACTCATTTTCAGTTGTGACTTGAGGTACCATTTGAATTGACAGTTGAGAATAAAAGGGGTTATCATTTCAACATCAGTGAGAGAGATGTGTTCTCTGGCTTTTATCGCTGTGTGTGTATTTAAATGCTGGCAGATGTAATTTGAAGGCTTGTAGTAAATGGAGCTTTTAAATACTTTGAATCTAAATTGTATTTCCCATAAACAGTACTATAGTTGGGTCTTGGGGTTTTTTGTTTGTTTGTTTTATTTTTTTTCAATCCAGTTTGGCAATCTCTACCTTTGGATTACAAAATCATTTGTAGCTGTGATTTTTTTTTTCTTTTTTTTGAGAAATTTATACTTGAGTACAGTATAGTTTTACATCTTTTCTATCCCTTTTTCCCCTCTCCTACTTCCTGCACTCTGTGAGGTTCATGGCCTCCTATAATTATTATTGTTTTATACGCATCACACATATGAGCACATGCATACACACAAACTACCGAATTCACTTAGTGTTGTTTGTTTATACATGTGTTTGTGGCTGACCACTTAGGTTTGGATGACCTATCAGGTCCTGTCCCTGGAGAAAACTGATTCTCTTTGTGAATGGAGCTTTTTAAAACCAATTTTGTCTCTTCTGACTTCCTGATCTGTTTGATAAACAGACTTTCATCAGACTTTTATCAGAGGGTAGTTAATTTAAAAGATGGATTGTTTTAGCAGTTTAAAGGTATTCTTCACTTGTGTCTATTTCCCTAGTGTAAATATACTGTTGGGCCCTGTTAGCTGTCATTATATACAGCAGTGCGTCCAAAGAGCCATTATTTTTGTCACATCTCAGTCGAATCTACTCCTGGAAAGACCTTTGTTCAGAATAAAATAATTGCATTGTTTCTAGTTTTGATTTATGGTTGTATGTAACATGTTAAGAACGGTGATAAATTGCTGACAGAATATCATATAATAGACAGCCACACTGAATCAAGCTGCTTATTGGTTCAGCAAGGTTCATTATGTCACTTTTTTTAATACTTTCTTTGATAAATGTATATACCTAGTCAGTAGCATGACAGTGGTTTTCCTTGATTTATGATGAGTGGGGATAGAAAGCAGTTTTAGAAGCTTGTGTGTCACCTGTATAGTAAAGATTTAAGGTAAGTTCCTGATACAATTGTACTGCTACACATTGATCTTTCTGGTTATTTTTTAAGTTTAGCACTTCATATATTGTAGATTAATTTTCTCTTTTTTTTTTTTTTGAAAACACTGGCTTTCCGAATACACATATTACAATATTCTTACTTATATATGCAATCAATACTTTATTTCAATTTCTTTTAAATTGTTATTTTTTTTTCAGTTGCATTAGTTGTTCCTTGGCTGGTGGTCTGCATTAACATATTGGTGATTACCAACTATATATGTGTGTGTGTGTGTGTGTGTGTGTGTGTATGTATGTATATGTGTATATATATATATATATATATATATATATATATATATATATATGGCTTGGTTATTGAGTGTTAAAAGGATGTCTTACCATATCATGGCTCCTCTACCTTTTTATTAGTAATTCTGCAGGGTTGAAAGTCAACAATAACCTCTCTTACAGACCTTATAGACCGCAGATCTAGATTTTTAAGGAAATAACTCTGGTTAGGAGGACACTTTTTGCTGCTCTTTCATGAATTTGCTCCTTCTGGTGTTTATGTAACATCTTACTTGTAAATAAGCCCCTAAATGTTCTGCTTGCAGGAAATTTATGATTTCTTATAAAGGTGTCTTTGTGGAAGCTTAAGTGTTGAAGAAAAGACATTATGAGGGAGAAAAATAGCAGCTTTGAGGAGATAAAAGGCTTTAAGGTTTTTGTTTGTTTTTATCCCCTTAAGCAGAGTTTATCTCTTTAACATGATGACATCAGAGCCTGAGGGTTAGCGTTGTTGTGTGCAGTGCAGCTAAGGGCCGCTCTCCTTATCTTTTCATTTTGAGTTTGTGCTGCAAAGCCACATGAGACAGCTTGTTAGTGATGCTTTCTTCAGTGTTCCTAGAAAGGCCTTTTCCCTCAGGGAAATGGCTGGGAGATGCCAAGAGTTTCAGAGTTGCCAAATGAAATCTTTGAAAAGATGGTCTGGTCATAGAAAACAATGATAATAATTCTTTTACAAAAAGCCAGAAGCTCTCTGAAAGACGTTTTGACTTGATTGTCCTGTTTTGAATGGGTTTAATACTTTTTATCTTAAATAAGGCAAGATATTTGGAGGGAAATGTCGTAATAGAGTGTTTAGTCTTTAAAAGTATCTACAAGCTTAGTTGGAGTGTACTTCATACTTATCCATATCTACTGGGTGTGCTAAGTTTAATCTAAGTCACCTCACTTATGTCTAAAGTGGACACCTGCTCTGGAAACCTATTTAGCTAGCTTGTTTATGATTTTAAGAGCAAATGGACTTTGGGAGAAAAATGTTATTTTTCAGGAAGTAGATGATGATTATCAAGTTTTCATGTTTCCTAAAAGGTGTATACACTGTCAGTGTCCGGGGACAGGCTGATTGTGGGTACAGCAGGCCGCCGAGTGCTGGTGTGGGACTTGAGGAATATGGGCTATGTGCAGCAGCGCAGGGAATCCAGCCTGAAGTACCAGACTCGCTGCATCCGTGCCTTCCCAAACAAGCAGGTACTGTTCCCCACAGCCTCCTTTTCTGCAATTTCCAAGGAGTGGTGACTTAAAATTTGTCTTGGGTCTGCTGTCCATACTCCTTTAAAGACAACTGTGTGTTAAAGGAGAATAACTTAACGTTACATTTAGGGAAGATGTTGATGGTCAAGTGCTTGGAATAGATCTCATTGCTGGTTTTGGTATGGGGTGCTCAGTAAGTATGTAGTATCAAAGAGTTTAAGATATTTCAGTTTATAAACCAATCAAAGCTTACATTTGGAAATTTAGGTTTATAGAATTTGCTTTTTAAATGACGTAGCCTTGGTTGTGTCATTTTTACATTCCTTTAGTCTCAGCTTCTCCAAAGCTGGGGTTGCAGATATGGATGCTTGCCTTTGTGTTTTTTAATCTTAATATCAGCAGAGTTGTTTCTCTCACTTAACGAGGGAGCTTTGATATTTTCTATTTTTTTTTTTCCCCTAAGGATGCCGCTGTGGCCAGGTAGTGTCTCTACCATGACTATCTCATGATGTACTTCCATCATTTCTAAAATATATTAGTAAGCTCCCTTTTATAAGCAGTCCTTAACACTATAAGGGGAGGTTAGCCTCGGTGGTGTATTCCTATACCCTTACCACTTAGCAGGAAGAGTGTGAGTTCAAGGCCATCAAGGGCTATAAAGTGAAACACTATCCCAAGAAATAGAAGGGCAGTTGGTTGTGAGGTGAACTGCTGTAGGATTTTTTTTTTTTTAAAGAGAAAACTTTACTTAAAGAAGTAGATGCATTTGGAATCAGGGCTGTCCTTTAGCTGCTGTGGAATACAATTCTTTGTTTCACCTTGAACCTCAAGTGGTAATGTAATCACAGTTCTTTTAAAGGAACGATAAGGACTATAGACAATTAGCTGCAATGAATGAAACTTACAAAGGTTTAAATGTAATTAAAACATAGTTGCATTACAAAAATATTTTTGTGTCTATATTTAAACTTTTCTGTAGGGTTAACTTTGCCTTTATGATGAATGCTTAAAGTAGGATTTATTTAAAAAAAAAAAAAAATGGAGATGGCTCAGTGGGCAAAGGAGCTTGCTGCCAAGAATGATGTCTGAAGTTCTAGCCCTGGGGCCCACATGTTGGAAGGAGAGAACCACCTGTTGCAAGTTGCCCTCTGCCCTCCACTCATAAGTATCTGCACACACATATACATGCCTGAACATAAAACAAATAATGAAAAAAATTGAAGTATGTTGAATTCATTTTCTGTGAGTAGTTTTTGGGAATACTTTTTAAAAAAAATATCTTGACCAAAATGTAAAGATGTAAAAAGCATAAATTTCATAGTTATTGCATTATTTTTCTTTAAACTATGTTGTTTCAAGGGAAGATGGAAACCAGTTTGAAACTGGGAAGCAGCCTTGATGGTTGCTCAGTCTGGTTTATGCAAACCTGGGCCAGCTGAGCTGAAACTGAGTTACTGGCCCATCCTCCTGATGAGGGGGCACCAACCTAAGATGGAGAGGAGGTTTTAGCTGAGGCAACAGATTGGAATCCAGGGCAGGAGACAAAGGGTGCTAAAAGTTAAAAATTCTTGTTTAGATTTGACAAAACAAGTCATTGTTGGTTGCAGTGTGTTGGGCACTCATAGGGTGGCACCTTTTCTTACGAAGCACAGGTGTTGCTGTTCTTAGCTTTTTATAGAGGGGTCAAGACTGTCAGGGCAGCTCCAGTCCTTCATTAGACCTGGCTGGACTTTCATTTCCGAACTAGTCCGCTTTATGGATTGAATTGGAGACCTCATGTGCTCTCTGGAAGGCAGGTGTTGCCATTTTGGGCCTCTGCTCTCTCGGCAGGGTTACGTGTTGAGCTCCATCGAAGGCCGAGTGGCGGTTGAATACTTGGACCCAAGCCCTGAGGTTCAGAAGAAGAAGTATGCCTTCAAGTGTCACAGGCTAAAGGAAAACAACATTGAGCAGATTTACCCGGTCAACGCCATTTCCTTTCACAATATCCACAATACATTTGCCACAGGTGAAGTATGACGCACAGGCCTGAGCTGAGTTTTCTGTTTTATGCTCAGGCAGAATCTTAAGAGTTTGCTTGCCTTGGCACAAAGAGCCATTTTAACAAATTACATTACTTGCAGGTGGTTCTGATGGATTTGTAAATATTTGGGACCCATTTAACAAAAAGCGACTGTGCCAGTTCCATCGATACCCCACTAGCATTGCGTCTCTTGCCTTCAGTAATGACGGAACTATGCTTGCAATAGCATCGTCATATATGTATGAAATGGATGACACGGAGCATCCTGAAGATGGTATCTTCATTCGCCAAGTGACAGATGCCGAAACAAAGCCCAAGTGAGTATGCTTCACCTGGATTGAAGCCTTTTCTTGCATTCAACCCAGGACTTATTAATTTTTCTAAATTCATGAATAGCATTGTTGATGCCTGCTCGATATTACAGCTGACTGTAGGGTTGAAGGTGATTTTATCTTGTTCTCCCAAGCTTTCAATATCCGTAGGTTGATAGACGTCTGATGGATAAAATTGTGCCTAGTTGTTTTGTAGAGAAGAATGTCAAACTCTCATCCTTCTTGAATAGGCTCTATTATTTGAATCTCTGAAGTTACTACTAGCTCATTGCTTTAAAATTAAGTTGAGGAATTCAAGAATAATTTATTTTAGTAAATTCTATTTAAGATATTTAGGAATTTCAACTGACCAAAAAAAAAAAAAAAAAAAAAAATCTTCCCTGTCCAGAGATTGTTCCTGTAATATTTACAGAGGACAGAGGTGAATGGCATTTGGGTCTTATTGAAGGCCCAGAGTAATATGGCCTTGCCTAGCATAGCATATTTCCTTACTTTTGAAATTTTCAGAGATGTTGCTAGCTGTGGGTCCTAACTGCTAACTGAAAGGGGCCATCTAGGGTTTTTGGCAGTGGCAGGACAGTCTTTCAATTAGTGGTCTTTTGTAGGATTTGGGAACACAGGGACTTAGGCACACAGTACACCATGCAGTGCCTGCCCAAGTGTCTTGTCCTCGTCCTCGTCCTTGTCCCTGTTCTCAGGTCCTCAAAGGAAATTTCCTAGGGAATATTTGTGATAAGGAAATGTGTGTTGGACTTCTGTGACATTCTGAAGTGCCCTTGCTAAATTTGTTGGGCCTCTTTGTAGGAACAGAGCATTTCACAGGAGTAATGTGTGTGCTTTTCTAGGTGGGTTTGAGAATGTGGAGCCTGTTGGATAAAGGGCTGTGTTTGCATTTAATCTGTCACTTTTATATTTCTTGTCCTGGCCGGCCATTTTGATCTCTTGCTGTTCTTTTTTCTTTTGAAGTTGTAGGTCACCATGTTCTTGACAAGATTTCATTTACTTAAATGTCATGTTGATAATAAAACAATTAATTGGTCCTCCCCAATGGTGGATTTATAACTTAACAGGGAGATGCTAATTTTAATTTTTTAAGAACCTGAAAATAAAGGAAAAGAGGGTTTTTTTTTTTAATTTTTTTTTCTCTTTCAATGGTTTGATGGTTTGCTACATTAAAGGTATTTTGGCAAACGGGATTGGAGGGCAGGGACTGCAATTTTGAGAAGCAGTCTTGACCTTGATTTTTGTTTCTGGTATGGAAATAAATGTTTGTAAATAGAAGTAATAAAAATCCCTTTGTGTTCTTTCTGGACCTTAAATGGTAAAGGAAAAGGCTCTTGAGTCATTGATTTCTTTGCTGGTGATAGTTGGTAATTCGAAAGCTGCTTCAGACTGCCTCATGAGGAGGTTAATCTACAATTAAACAATATTTCCTCTTGGCCGTCCATTATTTTCTGAAGCAGATGGTTCATCATTTCCTGGGCTGTTAAACAAAGCGAGGTTAAGGTTAGACTCTTGGGACTCAGCTAGTTTTCAATCTTATTAGGGTGCAGGAGGAAAACTAATAAGAAAACCTCCTAACATCATTTTGTGACTGTAAACAATTATTTATTAGCAAACAATTGATCCCAGAAGGGCAAATTGTTTGAGTCAGTAATGAGCTGAGAGAAGACAGAGCATATCTGTGCATTTGGGAAAGTCACTGTAACGTAATTGCAGTACATTTAGACAGGCATCTATCTGGACCTGTTTCTATCGCTAAATGAATTTTTGGAAACATTAATGAGGTTTACATATTTCTCTGACATTTATATAGTTCTCATGTCCATTTCAGTTGCCCAGCCGCTGGTGATTAAAGGTTAAAAAGAAAAAATTATAGTGAGAATGAGATTCATTTTGATGTAATGTCTTGTAGCAGAACACGAACTTAGCTTGGCCTGTCTTAAGTAGTTCCAGGGTTTCTGTTGTCAGGCTTCTTAACTGTGATGTGCATTATTTGTAAATGTGCATCTCTGGATAGGACGTAGATCTTTACTGAAGTTTATTTTACCCACAGTGTACTTTTAAAAAATTCTTCTGGGACAGAGGAAGGTCTTGTCTTTATTTTGTAAGATTTCCAGTAAGAACTTAGTGTGCCATCTAAGTGGATCCTCTGAACTGTGTTTTCTTCATTGCAGGTCTACGTAATCATCTGGTGGAAGTTGTTTCTCTGTGGAGCTTTGCTTCCTACAAACAATTGTTTCCCCAAGGGCTGCTGTAGTCATTGGGAGACTCCGTCTAGTGCGTGGATCTCTGTTTCCTGTCATAACAGAAATGTCTCTGTGTACTCTGTGATTGTTTGGGGGGGGGGGGGGGGGGAGGCTTTGTGCCCTTGTACAGTAGTCAGATTCTTCTGTCCCTGAGTAAGCCCTATTGCTGTTAATATTCCAGCTCTTTGTAGCACAGTCTAAAACTGTTAATATTTTTCTGCTGTCTAATAAATCAGATTCGGGACTTTTGAAAGTTGGGTGTTTGGAAAGATTTTGGTAATTAGTGTCATTTACTGCATAACAAGACTTTGCTTAGACAAAAGTGTTCTTCATCAAGGACATGTTGTGAGTGACATTTGACCTTTAAATGTACTCTGCCTTATTTATTTATGTCTGCTTTTGTACATTTCCCCAGCCCTGGATAAAGTAATGAACTTGAGTTCACTCAGCCATTTTGCTCATGGGTCAGTGACACCTGTGAACCATCTCTACAGCTCCCCTCAGGATGGGCATAGACTGGTGGCCTCAGGGCATCTCTGGCTTAATGCTATAGCATTGCCAGTGTTGTCCCGAGAGCATGCATCCCCGTGCTGACAGTGGCATCCTTTGCAGACAGAGAACGAAATGACTTAGCCATCAACTACTACATCAAAGGGAAGTCCTTGGGATGGTAAACGATGTAGGAGCCAGGAGCTGCCTGGTAGCATTGGTCCTATGGTAGGATTTTATGCTTATTAAAGTCATAATTGCTGCAAAGCATAAATTCCAAACATTGTATTGAAGGTGACCAAATTAAAGCCATGTATCGGACTTGTGTTTGATGCAGTGTGAGAGAGCTTCTTCTGATGGTTTTGTTTAGATGTCCCTCTCTGACCCTCTCTGCATACTACTTGCCCAGCTCACCGGCTCAATTTGCCTGTTTGTTATTACAGCTACTTTTACCTCCAGTTTCCCAGATGTAGTTTACCATGGCCTTTTCTTTTTGAGGATGAATGTCTGTGCACCAACAGTGCAGTACACTCTGAAGGCAGAAGAGCGCATCAAATCCCCTGGGACTGGAGCTAGAAGACGGTTGTGACCATCCATGTAGTTGCTGGGAATTGAACTCTGGGTCCTTTGGAAGAGCTACCAGTGCTCTTAACCTTTGAGCTATCTCTCCAATCCAACATTGGCATTTTAAATGAGTTTTCTTACTGATGCTGTAAATGTTTCTTCACTCTGTCTTTCTGCCAATTGCTACTATTCTCAGGGTCTTTTGGGTGAATGTTAACACATCCAGTCTTTTTCCTAAATCCTGTGTCTCCTAGAGTGATGCGTCTCTTGTGTTGTAGCAGAGTACAAGTCAGCATAATTGGTATGACAGACTAAAGTTTGGTCAAATTTGCTCTTTTTGTATGTGGGGCATCTGGTGGGTGGGTGCATATGTGTATCTCTATATTATGCTGGTTATGATGCCTTGACATTTTACAATAAATTGTCACTTACAATTTTCAGAAACTGCTCAGTGTCTTGCAAAATTAAGAAACAAGAACAGTAATACTTGGAACGTGTTGTCTTGGAGTCTTATGTTTCCCATTCTGATAATATCACAGAAGGTGTGTTTTTGGAGGTTGGGGCTGCCCTTCCCTTGGAATCCTAGTAAGTAGATGAGATAAACCGCGGTGGCAGCAGCCTCTGGTACTGAGTCCCCCTGCAGAAATGGGAAGGTGTTTACTTCTCATCCTCTGCCCCCAGGGGTATGAGGCTTTGCTTTCGGACTGAGGCTGAGCTGCCTCTTGAGTGCCGGGACTAAGGTGATATGGAACCTACTGTTATGGAAGGGTGGGTCATGGAAGATTAAATGGGGGATTCCTTCTTACCTATTTTTTCATTTTGGTGCCACCAAATTCCTTTGACTTGTATATCCACTTGGCTTTTGTTATACCTGTGGCTGAACCGTTTACTTTTTACTATTGGCAAGAAGCGCTGGAACCTGCTATACCCAGAGCTGGGCTATTTGTTTCACTGTAATCTCCAACTCTCATTCAGTTCTTTCTGGATTGTTCTTTCAGGTCTTAACATAAACGTTACAAGGTCTGACTGAAGTTGCCCTCTTCTGTGAAGCCCTCAGTCCTCCATTCTTGTTGCAGCTCAAAACTAGGTCCATTTTTGAAATATGTGGGAAGTGCTTCCTGCCCCCACCTTCGGTGCTTTAGTTTAGACCCACATTTACTGTTTTTGTTTGTTTGTCTTGTTTTTTGAGACAGTGTTTCTCTGTATTTATTGCTTTGGAGCCTGTCCTGGAATTAGCTTTGTAGACCAGGCTGGCCTCGAACTCACAGAGATCCGCCTGCCTCCCAAAATTAAAGGCATGCACCACCAATGCCCAGCTTACTGGTTTGTTTGTTTTTTTTTTTTCAAGACAGGGCTTCTCTATTTGGAGGTACTTACCTACTTTGTGTGAGGCCTTGCTTGGGTTTGGTCTCCAGCACAGAAAAAAAAATCATTAACTAATTGGTCATCTGACTTAATTATTTTACATAAGACAAGGTGGTTCTTAAGTAATTATTGGATCCCTAGTTATTAAGGTACCTGCATATTTTAAAAATGTGAACTGAAATAGCAAAAGTCCCAGATCACATCCATAGTCCATTATCTGGCTTTGAAAGTATTCAGTATTTTCTGCTTTTGCAGTGACTTTGCATGGGAAGCCTCATTGTATCTTTTGGTACTGAACTGTACCCTCTTAAACTTAGGCTCACAGATCTGTACACAGTACATACTTTGACTTTTTCAGTTTGCATATTTGCTGTAGTTTCTTCTGGAATGAATTTGTCCCCATCAAACATCAGCGTTTGATACTATGATGTGGCAGAAGGGAGGGGCTGAAGCTGGAACCGCCATACCCAGCAGCAGCAGCAAGGTTGTGTAGCAGAGTGGCTGAGCCAAACGCCACTTTCTCAGGAAATCAATCCAGTACAGTAATGAAGGAATGGCAGTTGTCTGACTCATTGGCTCTTTCAAGGCTGAAAACTTCATACCCCAGGGAAATATATACACGTTAATGTTCCTAGTAACCAGGGTGGGGTCTATTAAAATGACATCTGTGCTGTCATTGGGGAAATAGGCACACCTCAGGTTTGAATGTGTCCTCCTTTGACTGTCCTACCTTAGCCTCTGGAATGTCCCGGGGCACCCCATCTTTCACCCGGGGATGTACTGACTTAAGCTATTAGGGGTAGTTATAGAGAGGTTCCTTTCAGAACGGCACCTGGCTGCATTGCTTCAGAACAAGCGAGCACTAAGAAAAACGGAAGCCACAAATACCAATTGGGGCTTTGAGCACAAAGGCACTCCCTCCCCCCCCCCCATCAGTGGTGTGCTGAAGCAGCTTTCATTTTCCAAGGATGCCCACAGAACTTGGCCTGGGGCTGTTGTAGGGCTCTGGCTTTTTAGTTTTGTGTGCTGAGGTGGGAGAGAAAAAAAAAAATATCTGAAGGTGAAAAATGGACTAATTTATAGAGGTCTGTATTTGGGAAATCATGATCCGAGTTTGTTCATTGAATATAACTGATGATGTGGCAACTGGTCTTCAGAACTTATTGAAATGAAAAGCAATTGATTGTGTTTTGTTGCTTTGTTTTCCTTGAATACATCCCTGACTAACAGCATGACTTCCCAAATTACCTGCCTTGCAAAGGGAAAAAGGAAATGCTTTGGTGACCTTCAGTGTACTATTTGTGAGAGTTAAGTAACCGAAGGCTCATCCTGTGCTTTATTTCATTAACTAATTTCTCAAGAAATATTTGTTCACCTCTGACCAGTTCTGTGTGGTTAACACAAAACTGGAGAAGCGGTACAAATCATACCTACTGGGTTACTAGGCCGATGTAATGAAGTACCTTCGTCCCCTTTACAGGACTCTGTTACAGGCTATTGCAGTAATTTAAAACCCTTGTACCTTAGACTCTTGACCTTGTTATAACATCACTTTATAATTCTCAGAATTCTTGGCTCTTGGAAGATTTCCTTAGCACCAGCCATGTATTCCTAAAGAGCCCGATTTGTCTTCAGTGTAATATTACAATATCTCCTCTGCTGAGACAGATGCAGCATCCCCATACAATAAAAGTAATCTGCAAAACTTGGTAGTTTTTGAAATGGAAGCTTGAGGCACTATTGGGCTGTTTATTCCAGGTGGTGGTGGGTGTCAGTGGCTAAAAAAGCCAATTTGTGTGCCCACAAAGTCTGGGCTGGCTTTGGTCTGCCATGTGTATGCCCTTTGAAAGCACGGTGACATAGTCTGTTAAAAAAACTTAAGTATAGGGACTAGAGGGTTGCCTCAGCAGTTAAGAACTCTTTTGTTTTTTTTTGCAGACGACCTGGGTTCGAATCCTAGTGTCCATGTGACCGCTTAAAAACTGTCCAGTTCTGGGGTGGCTGACACTATTCTTCTGGCTTCTGTGGGTACTAAGTGTGCACATGATGTAGACACACATGCAGGCAAAACACATTAATCATAAAAAGAATAAAAATGTATACAAATCAGTTATAATAAGTTAAATGTGGAAACTATTTTTAAAAAACTAATTTAAAAAAACTTACAGTACATTAAGCCCCTAAAACATTGTGAAGTTTTCTGCTGGCTCAGGGGTCCCACTCAGGTTTAGTTGGATGCAGTGTTTCAGGACAGTTTGAGGACACTTGTGTTTTCTTGCCTTTTTTTTTTTTTTTTTAATGTTTTAATTTTTATTTCTTTTTTGTGATGTTTTGCCTGCATGCATGTCTGTGAGGGTATCAGATCCTCTGGAACTACAGTTGTAAAGTGTAATGTGGGTGCTGGGAATTGAACCCATGTCCTCTGGAAGATCAGCCAGTGATCTTACCTTCCTCCCTCCCCCACCTACCCAACCACCTTTTTTTTTTTTTTTTTCTTTTGATAACATGTACATGTTCTGAGTATGGTAATTTTGAAGGGAAGAAGATGTTGAAATAATGTTGTTAGTTTGTTCAGGCTTCATAAGAAGGTGGTTAAGATGCGGGAACAGCTTAGTTTTGTTTGTCAGGAGGGTTGTGGTGTGGAAGATCCTGTATGAAGATCCCGAGTCACCTTCTGACCATATTTCAGTCATGGCTTTACATCCTCAGCAGCTTGAATTATTTAGCATCTTTTTGAGATTACATTTTTTATTCCTAATTATATGACAAAGATATATATCATGAAATATTTATCATGTAATTATGATTAAAATGTGCAGTCTTCCCTAAGATGTGAATAATCACTTCTAAGTATTCTATATTTAACTTAAGGAGTCTGGTGGACTGACTGCTGGGTCACCCTGGTCCAGTGTCCTGTATGGGTCCAGGTTAGAGTTAGCTGGAAGGGGAACATAGCATGGATCTTTATTAAGGGTTTCTTCATAGCCAGGTGCACTGAAGGTTGGTTGTGGGTCCCTTTTGGGTTCCTTCAGTTCTTATTTCTGCTCTGATGCCAGAGGCTTATTGCTGTACACTTTGCTTTAGACCATAGGATGTTAGCTAGACACCTCACTAGAGCCTCTGCCTAGAGCCAATCTTCAGTCCTCTGATTGGCTGGACCAGAGGATTGACTGCTTGGTGAGCTCATCCTTTCTCCCAGCATCCCTTTGGACCTTTGTCTGTGTTCCCCACCTCCATTAAGCCCCACAGCACAACTATATATGGTCTGCACTCTGACACAGGAGCAAGCATGATGTCCTTTGCAGAACGATGTCCATTCGTTCAAAGCCTTTGCTTTTAAAGTTGTGAAGGAAGGGCAAGTGCCTGGAGGTGATGGGAGGTGCTAAAACCTCCCCAGGTTCTTTGATCTCTACCATTTAATGAGATATCTTTTCCTAAGAACATGAGCGTTCAGACCCACCACCGTTTCTGAAGATTCAGATGTGTGAACCCCCAAGCAGAACCGCTGCTTGCCTTTTCCCTCCCTTCCTTTCTCTAATGCAGAAGACCCTCCGGGGTTTGGGCACAGTGGTGGGGATATTTCTGTCACAGAAACTTAGCACACTCAGTGCCTTTGGCCTCCATCAGGATCATGTGTCAGCAAATAATTTCCTGTTTTTTTTTTTCTTTCTGAGAAATGACAGATTCAATGTAATTAATACTGATTCTTCTAATGTACAGAAGTCTAGCTGCTTTTTAAAGCAGACAAAATAACATAGCATCATTTCAATAATCACATTCATAAAAATTGGCATCAGTACAAAGATATAAGCCCATCTCAAGGAGGCAGATGACTAGCCAGAATATCTTGCAAAGATTTGATTTTAGCAATAACAACACAGATAAATGACATATCATGTTACATTAAATATTGAATTACATGACCATAATTTTATAAATTATACAATTTATAAGTGATTTGCTCTGTTTAGGGTTTTTTCTTTGTTTAGGTTTTATTATTGTTTTAAGATGGGTCATGTGCTGTTTGGCCGATGGCTCAGGCTTCTTATTAGCTAGCTCTCTCTTAATTATTAACCCATTACTATTAATTTGTGTATCTCCTTGTGGTCTTGGCTTACCAGTGATGCCCAGTCTTTCTTCCTCAGTACATGGTGTCTCCCTAGCCACTCACTCTCTGCATTCCTCTTCCCTTGCAATCTCCTAATTTGGTAGCCCTGCCTATACCTCCTGCCTGGCTACATCCTGCTTGTCCATTGGTCAAAACAGCTTTATTCATCAGCTAATAAGAGAAACGTGTTCACAGCATACAGAAGGACACCCCCCATCATTACTGGACAAGGTGCTCTTTAGCACAGGCCTGGTGTGCCGGTGTTTTCCTGTGCTGCTAACTTCCACAGGTTCAGAGGTGACAATAGTAAGTTAGGCATCACTTTGTGCCACTGTTGGTGTTACGTGGTTGTTTCTTCGCATAAACAAGGGACCGAGTCATTCCTTCACAGCATTTGTATTTAAAATAGTCAACACTGCTTATGAAGACCAGCCACTCAGGGAAAAGCAGGCTGAAAGCTACTCTTTGCACAACAAGGAATGAGTAAGAGCAGACACAGCCTGGTCTCCACTCAGAGGACATAATGGGAGCAGTACATTTGAAGGCCACTGTTCAGGGTCACAGATGTGACCTCTAAGCAACTGTGTATTCACCAACACTTCAGATTTGAAAGGCCCAAGAGCTGTTCCCTCTTGACACCTTAAGAAGTAAGCATATACAAGGTCTTTGTGTCTCTCTAATTTTTACATATTTTCTCTGGAAATAATTTCTGGTAAGAATAAAAATTTTGAGTGTTCTCAAGCTACAATATAGCCAATTTCTAATGTTCATTGAAATCTTACCTCTTATTTATAAGGGACATCTATCTCTTTTGCCTATTTAACATTCATCCTCTCCCTTTACTAATGACACAAACCCCCTTTGCAATATTTGTCAGTCAAGGGCCAATTTTTGAGACATCTCCTTAGGAATTTGGATAGCCACTGTCCCACACAGTCATTTTTTAACATTACATTGGACATCTAAACTCATTATTTAAGACAGGCATGGTGCCACACACCTGTAATCTCAACCCTGGGGATGCAAGTCAGTGAACCTGCAGCAAGTTCAGTACGCTGTTAAGAACAGAAGTTCCAGGGTGGAGATGTAGCTGGGTTGGTAGGATGTTTGCCTGGCAAGCACAAAGATCTGAGTTTGATCCTCAGCAGGGTGTAAACTGCACATGAAGGCAGATGCCTGTAATCTCATTTGAGGGGTGGAGGCAGAAGAATCATGAGTTCAAAGCCAACCTCAGCTACTCAGGGAGTTTGAGACCAGCCTGGGCTACATAAGAGACTGCAGCCCGACCCCCCCCCCCCAAGATTAGTCTATACCCAGAAGTCATCACTTTCTAATTATTTACTGCATTTTCTTATTTCCCAAGGTCTCAAAGCTGTAGAAATTTATCAGTAAGGTGGAACTATAACAGGGTGCACCTCCTAGCTTAGAAAATATATTGGTAACTTGAAACTTGCCCCAGCACAAGCTTTACAAGGGAACTGGGGAACTTTACAAATGAGGATCTGGTTCCCAAAGCTGGTTGTTTTTTTTTTTTTTTAACATAGCCAAGCAAAGGAATTCTCTTAGAAATATGTAGTGTTCAACTTTAGATTTATTAGATTGTTAGTTTTGTTGTTTAAGTATATTCTTATTAAAATTTGAACTATATAATTGACTTTTTGCTTTTTATTTCTTTTTCTTGAGAAGTTTTCTTTGTGTGGCCCTGGCTGTCCTGGAACTTTGTAGACCAGGCTGGCCTTGAGCTCAGAGATCTGCCTGCCTCTGCCTCTTGAGTGCTGGATTAAAGGGATGCACCACCATGTTGTACAGATCTTGTAGAAGGATTTTCCCCCTTAATTATTATAAAGTATGGGGTCTGGAGAGATGACTCAGCAGTTAGGAGCACTGACTACCCTTCCAGAGGATCCAGATTTAATTTGCAGCACCCACATGGCATTTCACAGCTGTCTGTAACTCTAGTTCTAGGGGACCCGACACCCTCACCCAGATATGCATGAAGGCAAAACAGCAATGCACATAATAAATAAATAAATAAATAAATAAATAAATAAATAAATAAATAAAATGACTAAATATGGCTTTCATCTTTACTAATACCTTTTGCTTTAGGTGTGCTCTTACCCAGAGTCATATTCTGTATGATTTATTTTTGTTAGCATTTGTATAGGATATGCTTATATCCTATTTTTCAGCCTTGTGAGTTTTAGACATGTCTATTTTAAGTTATATTTTAAAACATGCAAGTACGGAGCTGGGCGCGGTGGCACAGGCCTTTAATTCCATCACTCAAGAGCCAGAGACTGTCAGAGTTCTGTTGAGTTCAAGGCCAGCCTGGTCTATATAGTGAATTAGTGAGTTCCAGGAAAGCCAGGGCTACAGAGAGACCCTGTGTCAAAACAAGTACAGTTATGCAGAGGTAGGCAGATGTCTATGAGTTCAAGGCAAGCCTAGTTTACCTATCCAAAGAGTCCTAGGCCAGTCAGTGAAAGACCAAAAGTAAAATTAAGGAAATCCCCCACTTAAAATGAAGGGCAGTCTAACCTGGAAAGCTAACCCAGACCACTATCAGTTCCCTGGAATTTGCTAACCACCCGCAACTTTCCCTCACAAGGCCCTAAGATAGCTGGATACCAAGAATTCACACTGCCCCTCCTGTCAGTGTATCAGCAGGTAGTAAATAGGGTCCTTAAGAAACAAAGAGATAGCTGCCAGTTTGTCCAGACAAGATTAATTAACACCCCAAGGCCCTAAGGTCTACTGTCCTGAACAGTGAAACCATCTGGCCCCAAGGGGAGAACCCATGACTGGTCACATACTTAACGGACAGGGGGTCACAGCCCCACCCTAAGCTTGTGGTTTTTTTCCTTTAAAAGTACCAGTGCCCAGAAAATGTTGCTTCTCTAGCCTGTGTGCTGAGGGAGCCCGTTTGCGCAAACGTTTCTGGTTCATTAAAGCCTCTTGTGTGTTGCATCAACTGGGCTGGACATTGAGTTCTTGGGGGTACCGACCGGAATGGGGAGACTCCTCATTCTGAGGGTCTTACACCAGTAATACATTATAAACAAAACAAACAAACAAACAAAAAAAAACCGGAAAAAGCAAGTACAATCTAATAATTTTTATTTATCTTTGAGTTTTGTTTTTTCCTCACTCATCCAGCTCCTCCCAGATCTATCCCCTTCCCTACTTCTTCCTCCATCAAGTTTAGCTAGTGTCGTGCATATGCAGCCATCTGTTGTCAGTAGCTCCTCAGCTCAGGGTGGGATTTCATGCCCACCTCCCTTAGGCTTTGATCCTTTTATATATTTTAGTAAACAGTGATATGCATATGAGAGTATTTCTTTAATTCTGTCTTATTTGAGTATTATTATTATAATTTTATCTTTATGCTTGATTGATAATTCTCCTACTTCTCCTTTCTTCCCCATCTTATACTTCTTATTTAGAAGCATACATAGTCTTACAATTATTGTTAAACCTTTATCCCTTATGATTAATGTATGAACCTGAAGTGTGTTTGGTCCTCCACCGGGGGTGCTTATTGAGATGTTACAGAACCTTTAGGACAGTGGTTCTCAACCTGTGGGTCTTGACCCTCCCACAGGGACCACATAGCAGATATTTATGATTCATAACTGTAGCAAAAGTACAGTGATGAAGTAGCAATGAAAATAATTTTATGTTTGGGGGTCACCACCACATGAGGAAATTTGTTAAAGGGTCACAGCATTAGGAAGCTCGAAAGCCACTGCTCTAGGAGGTGGAACCTTGCTAGCAGAAGTGGGTTGCTCTGAGTAAACGTTGATGTTCTCTAGCCCAACCTTTAGTCTGTCTGGTCTCTGCATCCTGTTCCACTGCGATGTGAGGAGGTGAGGCCTGGACTCCCAGCTGCCACTTGTTACTCTGGCTCCTGTAGTTTGAATGAGAATGGCCTCCATAGGCTCACACGGTTGAATGCTTAGTCCCCAGTTAGTGGGACTGTTTTGAAAGGATTGTGAGGTATGATCTTGTGGGAGGAGGTGTGTCACTGGGGGTGAGTTTGAAATTTGAGGAATCAAAAGCCCAAACCAGGCCCAATCTCTATGCATCTCTGCCTGTTGCCTGTGGATCAGGACATAGGCTCTCAACTACTTCTAAAGTACTGTTTTTGCCTGACACCCTGTCAGGATGATAATGGACTAACCCTCTGAAACCGTAAGCAAGCCCCCAGTTAAATGCTTTCTTTTGTAAGAGTTGCCTTGGTCATGGTGTCTCTTCACTGCAATAGAACAGTGACTAAGATCACCCCACCCCAAACCACTCCCTCCCTGGCCAATCTGCCATGATGACCTGCAGCCTCTTGAACTTTAAGGAATGAACGCTTTCTCCCTGAGGACACTTTCCTGTTATATGGGTGGCATATGTGTGCATGCATATGTGTGAGGGTTTGGGATGCATGTGTGTGGAGAGTCAAGGACGACTTGTGGGAGTCAGTTCTAGTTTTATACTATGTGGGTCTCCTGGGGATTGACCGCAGGTGTCAGGCTTCTCTACTTGCTGAACCATACCACCAGCCCTCAACTTTCTTTACTTATCTGTCTCTTGTATTTACTAATTTTTGCTACATCATTTTACAGATTGCTTCATTTAGCTCTTAGAACATTTCAAACATGATCTTTGTTGGCTAAAACTAAAAAATTTAATATGTAATGAAAACATTTTATTTTTAAATTTTTGTTGTCTGGGGGGGGGTGAGTGCCTCCTTGTTGGGTC
This sequence comes from Cricetiscus sungorus, assembly GCA_030556225.1. Classification (NCBI taxonomy): domain Eukaryota; kingdom Metazoa; phylum Chordata; class Mammalia; order Rodentia; family Cricetidae; genus Cricetiscus; species Cricetiscus sungorus. The sequence continues at coordinate 91,136,494 of JANBXA010000007.1, forward strand.
TCAGGACTGGATGCTCAGAATAGTGCTGTAGTCCCTCTCCTGCCTCTGGTTTCTTCCTGAGAGTGACCCTGTAGACCCTTCTTGGACCATCTGCCAAGCTTCTGAACAATACTGATTTTCCTGAATTGGAAAGTTGACTCATTAGTAAGAACACTTGTTGGTCCTGCAGAGAACCTGGGTTCAACTCCCAGCACCCACGTAGCAGCTCACAACTGCTTGTAACTGCTTGATGGGGGATGTCCTTCTGTGTATATGTTTCGCTTACTGGTTGATGAATAGAACACTGATTGGCAAATAGCCAGGCAGAAAGCATAGGCAGGGCTACTAGACCAGGAGAATTCTGGGGAGAGGAGGAGAGAGGCCACCTGGGAAAGACACCACCCACATAGAGACTAGGAAGATAGGATGCTCTAGGCATTCTCTGGTAACATAAGGCCATGTACAAATACATAGATTAATAGTTATGGGTTAATAATTAAGAGTGAGCTAGCTAGTAAGAAGCCCTAGTTGTTGGCCAACAGTTTTATAATTGATATGTCTCTGTGCTTATTTGGGGATGAAGAGCTGTGGGTCTTGGCAGGACAGAAACCTCCATCTTCAACCACTGGGAATCTGATGCCCTCTTCTGACCTCTGCAGGCACCAGGCATAGACATACATGCAGGCAACACATTTATACACATAACTAACTAACTAACTAACTAACTAACTAACTAACTAACTAACTATCTAACTAACAAAAAACAAACAAACAAACAAATAAAAGACAAAGTGATCATTATCAATGTCTTTTCTGCCCTGGTTCCCTGGTGAATAAAGTTTAAGGTTAGTGTTGCTGGAGGCTGGGGCACTGATATTAAATCTGCTGTTTTTAGGCCCAGTATGGTGACTAAGGCACTTGTCACCAAGCCTGATGATCTGAGTTTGTTCCCAGCACACACATGATGGAAGGAGAGAGACCCATCTACTGCAAGTGACATGGGCTCTGTTGAGGATATGCACACTTGCACAAGCAAACAAATACGTAAAGCTAAGGTTTTTTTTAATTCTAACTCTTGACAGAATTTAAAAGCAAAAATGAAGGGGGGAGGGGACATCCAAACCTAGGCTTGGAAGCTTTTAAATGGCTGGGAGGAAAAAAAAAATCATTGCATTAAGCCACAATAAACGGCAATCTGCAGGTATGTTATAATTTCCCTTTTTAAAGAGAACATCGAATGGCTGTAACTGCTTTTGTATTGGAGCAGGGAAGCGCTCCCCGAATTTGAAAAGCTTTCATCTGCTATTCCTAATACACACTTCAAGGACGCTGCTGCCTTGAGGAAGCAAATTAAACGGGGTACTCCTCTTTCCCAGCCCACAGGTTTAATTTTCCTGATTACAGTAGATGATGAGCCGTTGTGAATCTTGGTCTCCAGGAGAGACAGCGCCTTCTCCAGTTCCTTCCAATGGTTAGTTGTTTATGGCAGTCCCAGCCTCTTTCTGCCTCTCGGAGGCTCTTTATTTTTAAAGCAAGGCAGACAAGGCCTAAAATTATTCCATTAAAGAGGGGCAATTTTTGTAATGGGACTTAGAGTGCTTTGCAGAAGTGCAGGCAAGTTTCTTCAATATCCTGAGCATTATTCGCTCATTTAGTTAAATGATGTTTCTAATTCTCTGGTAATTACACGTAATGAGGCACTTTTTCTCTTCTTGATGAGACTTTAGCTTAATATGAGATGGCGTATTTTTTTCTTCTTCTTTTTTTTCCCATGGGGATAATTACCCCTTCCCAGGAAAAGCAGGGTTTGTTGTGCAGAATATAGCAAATTATTTTATTTCCTGCCATCTTGACTGCCAGTAAATTATAAAATTAAGTTTCTGTGGGGCATTAGCACCATTTTGGAAAAGGCTGGAGACTTTTTCTTTGCCTTTTTTTTTTTTTTTTCTTAAGAGAGCTTGCTCCAATAAAAAAAAAAAAAAACCTCATGTACTGCTGACTTCCATGTACTGCCGAAGCCATTATTCATACACTAGACTTTTTTTCTCCTGACAGTTTCTACTATTCATATGTATTGAGGCAGCAACATAGGTTTAATTTCTCTGGATAATATCCAACATAGAATGTTCTTATAAGTGCCTTTGTGGCAGGTAATTATCATCATAAAGTTAAGTAATATGTCTCTTCTCTGATCTCCTTTCACTCCTCCTTTGGATGTCAAATTGTGTGTGTGTGTGTGTGTGTGTGTGTGTGTGTGTGTGTGTGTGTGTGTGTGATGCTTCCACTAGATGCAAAGCAGCTAAATTTGAATCACATGGAGGCAACGCTAAAAGCAAGAAATTCTGAGTTAATACAGTCATTCTACTTAGCTCTTCTTGTTTGAAAGCAAATCTGAAGGGAGAAAAAGGTGGAGAAAGCATCATTAATGACAATGTCACATCGACTTTGGCCTTCTGGATGCAATCATTTTTTTTTCTGGTTTAAAAAATAATGTATATGTGCATGTATACTTCTTTTTGCCAGTTTGTTTCTGCAGAGGGAACCTTTCTGTGGCAGAAAATGAAGACAGAAAGGAAACTGGAGGAACTGACTCGGGAGCCAGGGGCTCAGTGAAGGTGGGCTCCATCACTTACCCAGCTGAGTGGCTTCCCTCTTTGCTTCCTTAAAGCTGTGGTCCCTGCAGACCATCTCCAAATCAAATCCACTAAGGAAGGGATCATGTGTTGGGGATCATTCTTAACTGGTGTAGATTTTAAGTGTGTGTGTGTGTGTGTGTGTGTGTGTGTGTGTGTGTGTGTGTGTGTGTGTTGTCACTGCTCCCACCTGCCACCAGCATCCCTTCTGATGTTTCTGTTGCCAGGTGTCCAAGTATCTATCTCCATCCCTAGCTTGGGCAGTAGAGGAATGATGCCCATGCAGGGTCTGTCCAGAATGAGGGTTTCAGGGATGCTTGAATCTAAGATCTTGTGCTTTAGTACTGTGCCCCTTCACTGGAGTATGTCCCTGGGGCTTCCGAAAGATGTCTTAATATTTTACTCCTTTTGAAGGCGACTGAAGGCTGTTTAAAAACACTGCTTCATGGGTTTTGTTTGTTTGTTTGTATGTCTGAATCCAACTCTGTATTCGGAAAGGACAGAGAATGCTGGATGGTGAGCTGATTTCTCCAAGTTTGGGAAAGGAATATTTGTCAAACTATATGAATCTTTCTCACTTGTGTAATAAGCCTGCAGTGAAAGATGCCTATCTGAAGTTCTGGCTTTAAGAAGGTACTGTTTGCAGTCATTTTGTTTGGTGTAGTTACACAGGTCACCTCCTTTGACCCCTTGGAGTCACCGAGGTGTCTCATGTGTCCTTTTTGGTGGCCATCTCTCCTGATACAGGGGTCAAGACCCAGCCCCCATCTGCCATGCTCCCCAAAAGAACTTCCTGATGGCCACAGTGCTGTAAACTCAGAAGCCAGCATGGTTGAGAGCAGGACTGTGTTAGTTACTCTGCTTATTTGTGACTACTATGCAATGCACTGTAAAAGAAGAAGGATTTATTCTTCATGTGGTCAGAGATGGTGAAGTCCATTATAGAGGGGAAGGCAGAAGCATGAGGTATCTGTCACATGTGTCCTCAGTCATGAAGCAGAGATCCATGAATTCTGGTGCCTCATTGGCTTTTTCCTTTTTGATTTTTTTTTTTTTTAAATCCAGAAACCTCCTCTATGAGGTGGTGCTACCCAGATGTGGAGAGTGTCTTCCTGTCAGTTAATCTACTCTAGACACTCATGAACAGGCCCCAAACTCAAGCAAGCATACAAGTCAAGCTGACAAATTGATAATTGCGGAACCCAGAGTCCACGGATCAGCTTCCGAGTTCTGCATCTGCCATCTGTAAATCTGGGAACTTGTGCAAACAGGTTCTTTTCTCTGAGCCCATTTCCTCACCTGTAAATGAGTGTCATAATGATACCTCATTATTCGATAAAAATGAGGCATATTTGCTAACAGGGTCTGTGACTTAACTGCTCAGTAATCTGAGCTCTGCTTCTGTTATTACTGTCTCACCCCCTACAGCTTGCCTAGGTGTGTGGAGGTGACATCCCAGCCACTGTTCCCTTAACTTAAAATAATATTTGCGTGGCCTCCTGTCTACCATCTTATTTCTTCCATCAGTTATCATCAGCCATCAGTTCATTCAGATCTCCTCCATTCAGCCATCAAGTATGTCTTTGAGTTACTTCTCTGTTACTATGAAGAAACACCATGACCAAAGCAACCTATAAAAGGAAAGCACTTAACTGGGGGTCTTGCTTACAGTTTCAGAGTCTGTGACCATCATAGCAGGGAGCATGGCAGCAGGCAGGCAGGCAGGCGTGGCACTGGAGCAGTAGCTTAGAGCTTACATTTGATCTACAGGCACAAGGCAGAGAGAACTAACTGGGAATTAACTGGGAATGGTATGTTTGAAACCTCAAAGCCTGCCCCCAGTGACACACCTCCTCCAACAAGGCCACACCTCTTAATTCTTGTCAAACAGTTCCACCAGCTGGGGACCAAACATTCAAATATGTGAGCCTATGGGAGCCATTCTTACTCAAACTACCACAAAATATTGAAGTGTGCCCATAGTATGCCAGTCCCACTTGCCTGTGCTGTTGGTGACAGCCCTAGTCAGAAAAGCCCTGTGTTTGTTTTCCTTGAAGGTCCATTCTCTGCATGTAGCCACATGCTCTGCAAGCCTGAAAAGTGTAGACATGGCGGATCACTTGTAATTCCAGCCTTGGAAAGGGGAGACAGGGTCCCTGAGCAAAGTGGCTAGCAGAATTAGTCATACTGGCAAGCTCTGGGTTTGATTGAGAGGCCTTACCTCAATGAAAAAGGTGGAAGAGTGGTTGAGAATAATTCCCAGTACAATCTCAACCTTCCACATGCATGCACACTCAGATTCAGGTACCCCCCCCCGAAACGCGCTCCTACACACATGAATAATGTTCATACATACATGCATCATACACATACATGTGAAAAATAGAAAAAGGAAAGGAAGAAAGGAAGGAAGGGAGGAAGGGAGGAAAGAAGGAAGGAAGGGAGGGAGGGAGGGAGGAAGGAAGAAAGGGAGGGAGGAAGGGAGGAAGGAAAGAAGGAAGGAAGGAAGGAAGGAAGGAAGGAAGGAAGGAAGGGAGGAAGGAAGGAAGAAGGAAATGGATTCGCTGGGTCCCAAAGCTGGGAGGACTCCTGAGACACCCCACCTTGCTGGCTTCCTACTGGAGTCAGTCTCTGTGCAATCCCCAAAGACTGTCCTTGCTGGACACTTTCCCCAGGGCTCAGGTGGTGGAGGGTGGAGACCCAGGCAGTAGGTAAAAAGAAGGTTGGAAAATTCCCCTTAGCAAAGGAATAAACACTGATTTGAATATTCAGTCCTTGAGGTTATAAATAACTGAGTTTTCATTGATGTGTAAGCGGTGATACATTTTGTACAATAATTAGTTATTTGATTACTTTTGTTTTAGCCTGAAGTAGAGGACAATTGACAAACGTGAATACCCTAGAGACTGATGGGGCCGGGTGAACTCACTTTATTTATTACAAAATGCAATTTTATTAATATGAATCGACAGTAATTAATTTGCTAGTGTTGATGTTGTTAATACTTGCATGTAATTTATGAAATATTCATGCTGGAGTGAAATAAAGTAATGCACGGGTCCTGGGGCTTGATTGTTAAGAAAAGTGTAAATAGTTCACCCAAGACTTTCTACTTCAGTGTGCTGATAAGCAGAGTGGCTTGAGACAAAACAGTATTTGCATGAGGATAACCTTGAACTTCTGATCCTCTTACTCTACCTCCTAAGTCCTGGGGCTCAAACCCAGATATTTATGCATGCTAAGTAAGCAGGCTACCACCTGAGCCACATCCCCTAGCATCTTATTTTGGAGATTGTAATTGACTTCCAGGCATTTCCGGGGATTCTGGACTTATGCTTCAGGGAATCATGGAACTCCCTAAAATTAAACAGTATCTAATTTCATCTTTCTAAAAGTCACCAAGCAGTTATTTTATTCCCATTTCATAGATAAAGAAACCAGGCCAAAAGACAAGTCTTAGCTCCCAGGCAAGTTGAATTGTCAGATGCAATGTCAACTGCTAAGTCCATGACCACAAAGTAAAATTTAATTTTGCTTTTACTTCATTTTTTTTTTTCTGCCTATGAATGAAAGTATGGATGGCACTCCCTCTAATTCAGTTTGGTCTCTTATTCCCAGAAAAGGACTGAAGTTAGAAGGCATCACAATTGAATTCTGCTAATGCAGTCAGTGGTATAGGGGGCTCCTACTGGAGCCTGTGGTCTTTTGGGTGCAGGAGCCTCCATCTGCATGCTTGCTGGAGAGGATCCGCTCCACCTGGGTTCTTCAGGCCAAGAGCCCGAAGGAGCAGCTGCGGGGAGCTAGAACATTCTCTGCCCCTCCACAGAAGTCTTGGCTCACTTCCCCACTTAGAATGGCCCACGATAGGATTCAGTGCCCAACTGCTGCCATATTGGAATTTTAACAGATTTGAACATGTCGTGTTCTCATTTCACACAAGGCCTGCAAATTATGTAGCTGCTTCTGCCCTCCACTTGAACCTCAGAGACTGGGTCTGAGGTAGTTAACCACTTTCAGCCTCAGCTTTTCATCTGTGAAATGGGGATGAGTGTAAAGAACAGAAATTCTGTAGGCAAAGATGTGCCCTTGTCGCCTCCCTTAAGTGTTAATCCAATGGGGCAGGTGAGGGATCCAGTCCAGAGGTTCCTTCTTACCCTCTCTGTACCTGTATCCAGAGTCAGATGCACAGAAAAGACAGATAAATATATGTAGATAATCCAGGTTGATAGTGTGCCCTGTGGTCTTGGGGTTGTGATTCTTGGAGGTCACCTCTGAAGTCAGAACAATGTGGGGCTGTCTAGGCTCAAGGCACCGTACTGATTTCCTCCTCAGGTTTATGCTTCATTAGTCTGAGGAGGAAATAGAAATTTTTTTCCCACAATATTTTCAACAGATGGACATATTCCCAGTGAGACCTTGGACAGGTTTTCACTCAGAACTAATTTTTCTTAAGTGTCGATGATGTCATTTTTCAGTTGCCTCCACAAGTCAAGGAATAATTGAGATCCTATGTGGGTAGAGTGGTATAAAAGGGATTTCCACATAGCTGTGGTCAACACATCTGAGAAAAGAACTTAAAAGGAATAATGGTTCATTCTGGGTCACCGTCTCTGTTACAGTTCACAGTCTTTGCTCCCACAACTTAGGATCTGAGGCAGGACACCATGGTGGTGGAAGCACATGGGTGCGAACTGTCAGAAAGAGATGAGGAACCTGGTAGACCTTCAAGTCCCCTGCCTCCACGCCTGCCAACTCCCGAATTTCTAGAGTCACCTGCTGGGCACCAAGAACTTAACAGCTGAGCCTTTTCAAACCATAGGGGTGGGAAACAGTAACAGTAGGAGGGCCTTCACTGGTCCAGCGCTCAGGGGGTGAGACAGATGTTCAGCTACCTTCATGTGTCTACCTAACTGGGCTAAGGAAGATTAGGTGGTTAGGAAAGACATTTCTGGGTGTGAGTGAGTGTGTGTACATACATGTGTGCCCAAGTGTATTTCTGGAAGAGGTTAACTCCTCAACCAGTAGACACAGCAAAGATACTCTGCTCTTACCAGAGCAAGTAGGTATTGTCCCCAGTCCTTTGAGGGCCTGGATATCAAAGCTCTAGGTTCTTGAGCCTTTGGGCTCAGGCTTACATCAATAGACTTCCTGTCCTTGATTGTTAGGCTCTAAAACTCAGAATAGCTTATCCCACGGGCTAACTGGATTTTCAAGTTTGCAGATCTCATATCGTGGCTTCTCAGCTTTTGTAACCACCTTAGCCAGTCCCCATAATCAATCATATGTCAGGCATGAGGACACACATTTATATAGTCCCAGCAGGAGAGCTGGGGGTCATTTGAGTTCAAAGTCAGTCCAGGCAACACAGTATATACCCCTCATCTCTTAAAACAACAATGACAACAAGAAGCCTGTCTATATACTCTGTTGGTTTTGTCTCTTTGAAGAACCCTAACTACTGTGATAGAATAAGGCCCATGGGATGAGATGTCTGAATTGAGAGATACTGTAAGTGCAAATACACACCAGATTTCCAAGACAATATGAAAAAGAGGCTGGAAACTACTCATTGTGACAATGAATTGGAATTTGGGTAGTGTGTTAAAAGTAATGTGTGTGTGTGTGTGTGTGTGTGTGTGTGTGTGTGTGTGTGTGTGGTATATGAATATGTGTGTGATATGTGTAAGCCCATGGAGGCCAAAGGAAGACATCAGGTGCCCTGCTCCTCTAACACTTTCTACCCTATTCCCTTGAGGCAGGGTCTACACTGATCCTGGAGCTAGGCTGGCATCCATCAGGCCCAAGTGATCCTCCAGTCTCTTTGTCCCCCACAGTGCTGGGGTTACTCAACCATACCTGGCATTTTAATGTGGGCTTTAGGGACTTGAACTCAGGTCCTCATACTTGGGCAGGAAGTACTCTTATCTGCTGAGTCATCTCTCTAGCCCCCAAAGAGATTTTTAAAATTAAAATTTATTTCAACTATTTATTTTCCTTTGTTAATGTGGCTTGGAGAATGTGTGTGTGTGTGTGTGTGTGTGTGTGTATGTGTGTGTGTGTGTGTGTGTGATTTCCATTCATTCATTCATTATTTATTTATTTACTTGTTATTGGAAATGGAACACAAGGCCTTGTGTGTGCTAGGCAAGCACTCCACCACTGAGCCATATTGCCAGCCCGTGTTTCAGGTAATGCTAGACCATGGGTCCAGAATGGACTTCTCGTTAAAATCTCTTTAGGGCTCCCAGAAGATTCAGTATCCATGTCCCAGTGAGGGTTGGGAACACAGCAGATTTCTAAAGAATATAGAGCAGGCAGCCAAAGACGGAGGGAACATCATACTCTCTGGAGTCAGACAAACCTCAGCTAGTTCTTGCACCACCTGTGGGGTGGGCTGCTAGTCTCCACTCATCCCTTTCTTCATTCAGAGACCTGCTCATGGGGGCTTCATAGATTTGGCTCCCAGTACAGTGCAAGCTGGCCTTGGGCTGAAAGCAACTGAGCTAGGGGTGGGATGTGTCTGAAATGTGACAGAGTGGTGGCTGATTTACTTCTGTGGACACATGTGGACCAGGCTGTATACTTTCTCTTTTTGGCTGCTGGCAGAAGCCTCTGGATTAGTTCCTGAGCCCACTGGTGGATGAAGGCAGAATATATTGTCTGCCTCTGACTGTCCTGTCTCCTAACCCAGCCCAGGTGTCAGCTTTGTGGAGGGGGCCTCACATTGGAGACTGGCAGAGGTGGTGGGCAGGGCACAGGGGCATTTCAGGTCAGTCCCAAGATCTCCCAGGAGTCCCTCCCCTTGGGGCCTGTCCTTCCTCACCTCCCTTGTCAAGAGCTAGCTCTGAGCTGCACATCCCTTGGCTGTTCCTAAACGGACCTGAGACACACAAAAGGGAGCTGCATTTTCCGTTATCAAGACACAAAATCCTTACACTTAATTAAAATGTGCCATGGCAACGAGCCAGGCACGTGAGGCTGGGAGCAGAGTGGCTGTCACTGCTGAGGGCCATGCCCACGTGCCATCCCTTTGTTCTGGGCGCCAGAAGGGGTGACTGCACCGAGTCTTTTGTGAGTGTTCTCTTTGTCTGCAGCATGGGGCAGAAATGCAGGGCCTCCGTGGGGCCTATGCCTGCAGCTTTTTTTTTTTTTTTTTTTTTTTTGAGGTAACACCCTGGTCAGGTAGTGAGACAGGGAATCTGGAGCAGGTTGGGCCCAGCCTATGTCAGCTGAAGATCATTCATGCTGGGCACTCAGGTGTGAAAAGACATAGTCCCTGTACTCTGGATGCTCCTGGGAGAGAGAGACCCAGAGCGGAGTGGATTGTTCTGACAGTGGGAGAAGGACTTTGCTGGATTATGGAAGGAGGAGGAGTATGGTACCAGGGAGAGGGGCTGGAACCTGATGGTTTCCTGCAAGGGGAGCTCACCCGCCCTGTAGCAGTTGAATACAGAAGGGGGAAGACTGAAAATGAGGCTGGAGTGGGGAGGAAGTGTATTTCCTGTCTCAACATGAGCTGAGGCACGGGGTTCAGAATGGGCTTGGGTGTGTGGGGAAGAGGAGGAAGGGTGGGGACTGTGGAATGCTAACCCACTTTGGATGGCCACAGTAGAGTAACTGGAAGAGCAGCAACAGGAGTCATCCATCCTCACTTGAGCACCAAGTGCCTGTCCCCTTAGTGAAGCCACTCCAGATCCCCCCCCCCCGCCCCGGTGTGGACAGAATGAGTGAAGAGGAGGAGCCAGCATCAACTCTAAAGCTCAAAGCATTCCCCACCAGATGTGGTGGATTGAGCAGGGGTCAGGAGAAGCCTGACAATGTTGACAGCAGTGACTGCTGCTAAAGAGTCATTAGGCTCCAGTGTAGAAGCCAGGAAAGAGAGTCACTGCAGCTTCCCACTACCCTACATTAAAGTCACATTAAGGCTTCTTCGCTTTATTTTCCCCTGGTGTTGGGACTCGAACCCAGGGCCTTGCACATGCTAGACAAGTGCTCTAACAAAGCCTCGCTTAAAGTTTTACTTATCCCAGATACTTCTTGGTTGCATCTGAGCTGATGCATAGAGAAGGGAGGTTCTTGGCTTGGGTGTGCTCTTCATGCTTCTGGTTTATCCTGGAAAAAGGTCCAGCAGGTAGGGAATGCATAGGGTCAAGGAGGGAACTTAGAACCTCATGAATGAACACTATTTTTGAAGTACCTAATGTATGTGATATTGGGGATTGAACCCAGGGCTTTGTGCATGCTAGGCAAGCACTTTACCAAATGCTACATCTCTCAGTCCCCTGAATTCTCTTAAAATCTACCAATACAGAGGCTATAGAGCCCTGCGGACAGTGATTTTTAAAATAATTTTTCCAGCGTGAGACATTGCCTGATCCCCTCTGGTTTTAGCCCCTGCCTTCTCTGGGCTGGCCTGGAAAGTAAGGACTGGTTCTTTTAAAATAAATACCGGGTGGTGTGGCTGATTCAAAGGGCCTAAGGTCTGCTGGGACCTGTCGTTCCTCTCGGAAGGAGTAGGACTTGGAACAGATTTAAAACATCAGAGATTATGTCTCCCGTGGTTCCTCCAGGTACCTGCAGAGCCTGTGGCAATCTGCCCCACAGGGAGCCTGTGCCACTGAGAGGGAAATGGCCCAATTCAGGACTGGTTAGAAATTGGGCTCATATGCCGGCCATTAGGCAACTTGACTCGATGAGCAAATGAGAACTTTTTGTAGTTGCTCAAGAGAGCACCATTCTTAATTTGCTTTCTTCACGGCGGTGGGAGAGGAGCACTTTATCTGAAACTCAAGTGCCCAGACTGAGAATCGAAAGGAAGCAGCTAGTGTGAGGCAGGGAAGCCAGATGCGCCCCGTTCCTCTGTGGCTGCACATCCGTGGCTGCACGTCCACGCTATGTCCTTGGTATGTGGTCCCAGGAGCAAGTGCAACTGCAATGGTTGTGACAGGGTCATCAGCGAACGTGTGTGCATCAGGAGGGCAGAGATGCTGTTCCCCTGGTAAGATGCGCAGAGGGCAATGGAGAGTGCCCTGCCTTCTGATCAGCAGATGGAAATTGCCTTCAGAGTGGCTGCTGGGACATCTCTATGGTGCTCTCTTTATATTATTTGATGATCAGAGTGAAGCCTGACTTATGCTTTTGAACAACTTGTTGTCCAAGGTGTACATACACCTGGTTGCAGTTTTGTTAGGCAAATACAGTACTGGGGGATTCTACAACCAATTACGGATTGAAACTAATTTTAAAAAATTCCTATGTTTAGGGCCAGAGATGTGGCTCAGTTAATAGAATACTTGGCTAGCATGCTTGAAACTCTGGCTTTGATCCTCAGCACTGCATAAACTGGCCATGGTGGTTCATGCTGGTAGTCCCAGCACTTGGAAGATAGAGATGGAGAATCAAGAGTTCAAGGTCACTTTTGGCTACATAGTAAGTTCAAGGCTTACCTGGGCAATGTGAGGACCTGTTGCAGAAATTATATGTATATACATATATGTGTGTTATATTTGTTGCAAATTATAAATACATTGTTTCAAATATATAGGCAATTATATATATATATATATGTATAATTGTTTCTGCACTGAACACATATAGATTTTTCTTGTCACTATCTCACTATCTTCTAAATGCTATTATGACAACTATTTACATTGTCCAAGATTTTATGTAAGTAATTTATAGACCCTTTATACATGATCATACACACAGCTTATGTACAAAGATGATTTGTTTGCCTGTGTATTTCCTGGGTAAGAAGTGGGGTCTGGGAGAATTGGATTTTAGAGCTTTTTCTACCTTAAGCTGTTGGACCTTGAACTTAATATGGTACACAGACTCATGGTCAAATTGTATTTGGGTTCAGAGTTTGTGAATCTGTAACAGCTTCCTTTGCCCCTGACTTCCACCAAAATGATGTGAGCATCCGAGAAACCCATCTTTTGATGCTGTTGTCCCCTCTAGGTAGCCAAAGAACAGTTCACCACAGGTGACAGCACCCACCCTTCCATGGAATGTGAGACCAGCCCTGTGTGTATTGGTTGATACTACAAGATGATTTAGTGAATGTTATGACTGACATTCATAAGTAAACTTTGAGAGACATGGTTTTGCAGTGGCCTGGGAGGAAAGAGATGTCTAAGAAGGGTGGATTGGGAAGATGTTGGGGTGTTTCTGGGGATCTCTTGTGTTTCCAATACAGCAGGCTTACTCCATCCACCCACATAACTGGATAAAATCCCAGCGCAGGTGCAGGGGCTACACGGTTACTTCACCTTCTTCTCTTTGACTGATTTCTAGAAACCTTGTGATTTTTTTTTTTTAAATCAGTGAGATAGTTTTCAGATAGTAACAACAGAAAATACATTCTAAGTCCTTAAGTCAACCACACTGTGGTCATCAGGGTTAAATTGTTACCCTGACAGAATATAGAATTTTGTGATACATGGGGCTCTGAGCACACCTGTGGGGGATTATCTTGAGGCAGGGAGACCTGCCCACTGTGGGTGGCAGCATTCTTTGGCTGGGATCCTCAACCGTCTAAATGGAGAAAGGTTGCTGAGCAGCATACATCTGCCCTTCCCTGTGTCCTGCGTGTGTGACCAGCTGCTTCAAGCAGTACCACCTTGATTTCCTTGCCATGATGGACCTTGTCTTGAATGGACTTTGAAATAAATCAGAAGTTGTTTTGTTAGAGTATTGTATCACAGAAGACAACTAAGATAGTGCATTGTTCCTGTTTGTTTTTCTTCAGATATCTCTTCCATTTGCCCAAGATCCTTGCCTCTGGAGCCTCTCTCATGAAGCCTCTGGGGTCGCTTTGCGGATTGTCTTCATTGTCAAAATGGAAATGAGAGCGCCTTCTAGTAACCTGGAGGTGTCTCTGTTCCAACCCTTTAATAGCTCACCAAGTGACAGCGGTCACCCCCTCCTTAATGTCCAAGAGGCCTTTTTATTTAATTCTTTTCATCTTTCTGCTGCGTGTCTCTATGGTTATAAAAGCCTTTCCCAGGCTAGCATATAAAAGGCGAGCAATGCATGGTTCCTGAAGGAACATAGTTCTTTAAACATCCTTTCTTTTGTGGGTTTGGAGAGATAGCTCAGTTGGTGATGTGCTTACTTTGCATGCACAAGGACTTAAGTTTGGTCCTCAGAAGTCATGCCAAGGGACTGTGGTGCACCTTTGGACTCACTGTTTTGGGGAAGTAGAAACAGCTAGACCCTGAGGCTCACCAGTCACTGGCCAGGCTTGCCTATTAGTCAAGGTCCAAGCCAGTGAGAGGTCCTACCTCGAAAAGGAGCAGCAACACTAGTGGCTGTCCTGTCTTCTGACTTCCACATGTGTGTGCACACATACATGTATACTTGCACACTCACAGGTGTGTGAGCACACACAAGCCTCAAAAGTTCAAGTAATACGCAAATGTCTGAAATCAACCATAAATGGTTCCTTGCCTTCTGCTCTTGTCCTAGTCCTCTTGGTAATTTTATTAACAATTTGATGCATGTTATTCCAGGTTTTACAGATACATAAGCTTCATGAACACTTACATAGAAACAGAAATGCTTGTGGGCTGCTAATGCGACTCAGTCCGTAAAGGCACTTTTGGCTAAGCCTGGTGACTTGAGTTCAATCCTCAGGACCCACATTGAGGAAGGAGAGAATTGACTCCTGCAAGTTGTCATCTGGCTTCCATGAGTGCATGCACTCACAGGATACGCCAATATAATGCAAAAGCTGCATTAAAAACACAAACATAAACCATATACTGATTTTTTTCCCTGAAAATGAGACCATTTAATCTGTACTGCTTGAATGTTTTGTATGTGTTTCTCCACCCCCCCCTGTCCTTTTTTTTTTTTTCTTTTTTTCTTTTTTGGCCTTTACAATGTATCACAGGTATCTTTCTATTTCAGTTACTATTCAGTGATCCAGGCCAGGCACTCTAATAATCTATTTACCCAACCCATTGTTTCCCAGAGCACAGAGGCTATGGCCAGAACTTATCTAGCTATCCTTGCACAGCTGTGTGAATGTCTCTGTGCAGAGATCCCAAGAATAAGATAGGACCTTTTAATTAAAGCCCCCAACACAGGCCCCAAGTCCTGGAGGACTGCTCCATAAATACTGGCTGATGACAATACCATGGTGTCATATTAATTAGAACAGGAAAAGGCCCATTAGGGCAACAAATGCACATTCATAGGGCAAACTGGTCCTAAAAAAGGAAAACAGAACACTTAATACACTTAATATTTTCAGCTGCAAAGACAAAAAAAAATTAACTTTATTAAGTAGCGAGTTATGTGTGCACCGGCATGGAAATACGTTCTCAGAGGAGAGTTCTGGGGACAGACTGCATAAAGACACTGCATTAAAGATGAAACAGAGGGATTATTTACCCAGCATAGTTACCTAGAAAATATACAATTTGATCTAGATAGAGGCTTTTACCGTATAAATTATTGTGGCCTCTACTTCAATCACAAACAGCCTTCAAGTTGGGCAATTGCCTTATAAAAAAAAAAAGAGAGAGAGAGAGAGAGAGAGAGAGAGAGAGAGAGAGAGAGAGAGAGAGAGAGAGACAAGAACAGTTTCCAATTGTCTGGAATGAGCTTCAGAAACAGGCTGCTCGCTTCTGATGGAACAATTTAAGCTGCTCGTCTCCTTATCAGATGTGGACATCATTTTTCAGAAGGGGTAACCAGCTCAAATTAAATAGTTTTGCTGCAGACAGTCTGTCTGTCTCCCCTCCCCCCACCCCCTTTCTTCTCCACTCTGGGACCTGCAGGCCTGTGCTAATTTAGGAAGATTGGTCTGGGCAATGGTAAAGTGAGATGAATAGAAACAACTTTAACAGAGAGAAAAAATGAGTGATATTAAAAAAAAGAAAAGAAAAAGAAGCGTAATGGCCGGTCAGGCTGATTTGACAGGGGAGACTATATCCCTGCCTGGTCGATTGTCTCCTAAACCCTTTTGAAACCCCAGGTTTTATTTGCAAATGATCTTCACTGTGGTCCAAGAGTTCAACAGGAAAAATAATGAGCTGAAGCCACGGGTTGGCTTGAGCCAAATAGGGCTCTCGTGTCATTGTGAGAGGAGGTGAGGAAGAGCAGCTCCAAGACCATTTTGACCAAATTGCCTCAGTTCAGGCAGGGGCTGGTTATCTTATTGTCTCAGGTGTTTCACGGCCTCCTGCACTTGCCGGTCCTCCGCCTCCATTTTCACTTGGGCCCAGCAAGCTCAGCTGCAGAGGGGAGGGGCCTCTTTCTCCACCTGCTTGCAGAGCACAGTGTTAGCATTCTGGGGGCTGCAAAGAGCAGTGGCTACCCTAGAGATCATCAGGGAATCTCATCCCTTCCTCCCTCCTTCCGTTGCCTTCTCCCCTTCTTCCTTCCATTTCCCTTCCCATTGCCCTCCATCCCTCCCTTCATCCCTCTCTCCCTCCCTCCCTCAATCCCTCTGCCCCTCCTTTCATTTCTTTGCATCCTCGTTCTGTCAGTTCCAGTTCTACAACTGGAAGTCTACCCTAAAACCCTTAGTGCACAAACATGTACTTGTGAATCTTAAAACTTCATTTTGAAATCATTTTAAACATATGTGGAGGGGGAGCTCCTATGTTATCAGTGGCTCAACCCTACCAATTGATGTTGTTAGGCCATATTCGCTCTATGTCTGAAATCTCCCCCCCCTTTACTCACTCTACAACTAAGTCACATTAGTATAATTGTGTTTGTGTGTATCCCCTGAAACTAGGATATTCTCTCTTAATTATTTATTTATTTATTTATTTATTTATTTATTTATTTATTATTTGTTCATTCTTTTATATCAGTTTTCTCAAGACAGGACCTTGTATAGCCTAGGCTGGTGTCGAACTTACTATGTAGCCCAGGCTGATCTTGAACTTAGGAACTTCCTGACTCAGATTCCCCAGACTGTGCCCTTGGTTTATGCAATGCTGGGCATCTAACCTAGAGCCCTGTGAGTCACACCTTAGATCAACATAAGGCTGGTGTTATAGCTGCAGACAAGACCACCAAGGTCCAGAGCGATCATTAGAGGAGGCAGGGCTTCCTGCCATCCCTTCACTGCAGCAGTCATCTATCAACAAGGATCAGGTCCAAGAGTAGCTCTTGAGCCAAGCCCAACCACAGGGATTTGGGCTACTGAAGTTTCTTGGTGATGTGGGCTCAAGGCTAACAGCTTCCCCTCTGGGTCTTCATTTTCTCGTCTGTATTCTGTATGAGGAGTTGATGGGATCCTCATCTCATAAGGCTGGTGAAAGTCTCAGGAATTCTGGCAGAGATAAAGTATTCATGAGAGTGTCTGCTACATACACATTTAGCTATCACAACAACCGTAACCACCATCAGCATCGGGAACAACTTTATGTGAAAGCACATGACGCATTGTGGGGCTCTATGCATGTGGTAGTTGGAAAAGAGGTGCTGTGTTGAAGACTCCAGGTTGCCTTAATGTATAACATATGCCATTTAAAAACTGATCACATGCATGTTCCCAGGCTTAGCAGCAGCCATGTGACCATTCTGTCTTATGGGACTAGCTAGGCATAGGATAGAGAAAGTGATGCTCCTATCACCTGCTTTGCTACCAAGGTACTTCCCTTAAGAGGATGGGCTGAAGGGGGAGTAAAGATCATGGTTTACAAGCATCTCCCCTCATTTCTTCAGAGGGTGAGGCATGTAGAAGGGGTAGATAGTAATCATAAAGATAGAAAACATGACTTCCTTTTCCCCCAGGCTTATTTCAGCTCAGGACTTGCTTCTCAGGGACATGCTGCCAGATTGACTCAAGTCCCCAGACCCTCAGCCTCACCTTAGCTGCCTGGGAACATAGGGGATGGAACTGTAAGCTGGAAGTCATAGCTTGCTTCCCCTGCTGTCGATTGCACTTGACACAGAAGAATGGGTCCTAGCCTCCCACCCTTGGTGATGGATGGGGTAAGTTCAATTTGCTTGAAAGTTCCACTTGGTGGGAGCGCCACGGCCACATCCATCATGACGGTTTTCTGCGCCAGCTGCTGAACTGTCAAGGAGAAGGGTCTGTGTTCTTAGAGCCCCTCAGTCTTCGGAGGGTGGACCAGTGCTGGCCATTCCCAGACACCAACTACAAATCTCCCTGTGTGATCTGGGCAGGGTGGTCTTTGACTCCTGGCCTGTGGATGGATCCTTCTTTTAGGTTAGTACTCATCCTTTCAACACAGTCTAACCATATTCACCCCGAGTAAAGCTTCATTTAATTCAGAGAGCAGCCTGCATGGTTTTTGTTGTTGTTTGTTTGTTTTTGATGTTTTTTGAGAGGAGGGGGCATCAGAAGAGAGAGGTGGTGGTGGTGGGCAACAGACAAGAGAGATGGTATATTAGTTGCATAACTGAGTGGATATTGCTGTTTTGTATTGCCCTAACAGGCAACTCGGGAGAATTGGTTTTGTCTCACAGTTTGAGGGGATACAGTCCACTGTGGTTGGGAAGTTATGACAGCAGGTGGCTTCAGTGGAGCAATAAGCAAAGCCTTGACAGAAAGGCAACCTCCAAGGTCACCAAGGGGATGCCACCTCCTAAAGGTTGTGTAACTTTTCAAAACAGGGATACCAAGTGCTCAAACATGTGAGCCTGTGGAAGACATTTTATATGCAAACTAAAACAAGAGAAGAACTTGTTAGTCCTGTGTGTGTGTGTGTGTGTGTGTGTGTGTGTGTGTGTGTATGTGTGTGTATGTTTGTATACTATTTTTCATTTGCTTGTAAGAGGATGTTACTCTAATTACAAATGGGAATTATAAATAATTCATGATTACTTAAATCACTGCAGATACTCATGAGAGGAAACAGGGATTGGGCAGGTGATGCTACTTATCTACTCTTTCATATATATACGAATATATATATATATATGCGTGTGTGTGTGTGTGTGTGTGTGTGTGTGTGTGTGTGTGTGTGTGTGTTGGTGTGTGTCTTTGTTTCAGGAAATCTCTTTTTACAGTGTCTCTCTAGAGTCTTCAGTAGGGTGGCTGGACTTTTCACATGCCAGCAGTGGGTTTTTAAGAGGTTAAAGCAGAGGCTTCCAAACCTTCCAGAAGCCCGGACTTTGATATGGTGTCGTTTCTCTTGCAGTTAGAAGAGGTTGCAGGATTATTCCAGATTCAAGAACAGGGAGCTATCTGGTGTGGATGTCAGGTGTGGTTCCCTGGGGACCACCAAGGTGCAGAGGACCAGGATAACCTAAGATGGTGTACTCCAGAAAATAACCAGGTCTCTTTTGTTTATTGAGCTAGCTGCTTGAAGAAGATAAGTTCATAAGAAATACAACAAGGCTCAGTAACTTCATGGACCATAGAGATTATTTCCAATCTGCAGCTGTGGCCTGAGCCCAGGAGGCCAGTCCCACTCTGAGGTAGATGAAGAGTTATTTGGCACTGACACCTCCCATATCCTGCCTGGGCCTCCATGCCTTGTGAGCACTGGTACCATGACTTCCCACATGGCCTGCCTTTATTTTATTGTATTTGTGACAACTACCCTCTCTCTGCTGCCAGGCTAACCTTTCTAAACTAGTGCTTCTGTCATATCACTCTCTGGCCTTAAATCTATTCAGTAATTTTCTTTTATTCACTAATAAACTCTAAAGTCTTACCCTGATGTTCAATGCTTTTCTCAGCCTTGTCCCAGCCAAAGTCCCCACCCATTGCTCACGTGCATGCCTGGCCTTCCGTCTTGTTCTGTGTGTCACTCTGCTGTCTCTGGTCCCCTAACTGAGTGAGACTGTCCCTCCTCTCTCAGCTGCATTCACATTGCTTTTCCTCCCAGGATCTTCATGTTCCTTCCTTCTCTCAGCCACCCCAGGTCACCAGAGTCTCAGTTGATACTTGTCAAACAAATGGCAAAGATTTGGGGGAAATGCAAGCCACACTTTTCACCCCATTACCACACTCCCTCTTAGTGTGTGGGACTCTGAGTTCATTCCTCACTCTGGTGCCCACAGTCTCTGAATGTGCTTCCTTTGTGGGTTGGTGTCTATTGCTTATATTTACAATATTTACAATATTTGCTATCCTGTTATGTCCTCCAAAATCACATGAAAATTAGGACAAACTTCCTTCTGTAACAGGTTTTGGTCTGAATTCATGTTGGTACTCATTCCCAAACTAGAGTCACTTAGGAAAGAAAGCTCTGGGCATGTCTTTGAAGGATTGTCCAGGTTACATCAATTGAGATAGGAAGACCTACCCTAAATATGGCTGGCAACATCCCATTTTCCATTGGCTGGGGTCCTGGATGGACTACAAAAGGAGAAACTGAAAAGAACCAGCATTCCTGGCTGTGGATGTAATGAGACCAGCCACCTCACACACCTGCTGCCATGCCTTCCTTGTCATGGAGTGTGAATTGCTTCCTATCAGGTGTTCTAGCACAGCAGTGAGAAAAGTAATCCAGAAAAGGGCCTTGGGAGGTAGTATGCCATGTCAAGGGCATATGTTCATATGCCGTCACCTTATGTGGCAGAAGACATCATCACCTTCAGAGAATGGAGCTCTGCTTAGCAAAGAATCTGCCAGCATCTTTATCTTGAACTTTACATCCTCCAGAGCTATGAGATATAAACATGGGTTATTTTTAGCTGCCTGGTGTATAGTGCCCGTGTTGTGGCAGCCCCAGTGGACTGAGACAGGCAGTCATTATGTCCACACAGCCTCCTCTCCAGGTTCTGCTGCTGTCTGTAGTCACCACCATTGCTACGGTGGATGGTTTTGAGAGCCTGGACTGGGCAGAATATTGACCAGAGAGTCTTCCCGGCCCTGCTTAGTTCCTTGGTGTTCAGACCTTACAGATTTGTCTTCCGCTACCAAAGAACACAACAGCACACCAAAGGCCTTCCCAACCTCCCCCTAAAGGAAGTGTCATATTGAAAATATGAATCCTACATGGTACTTTCTGTATCAGTTTGGATCATCAGAAAGTGACATACCCAAATCACACTCACATATACTTTTATAGAATTTCTTTTTTGTAGTAGGTTGAAGGTCTATTACTCATTTCCCCAACTATGGCAGCAGAAAGATCAAATTTTGGTGGCATTCTTTCCATCAGACCATCCTTTTTTCTTGTCCCTGCAGTTCCTCTGTAAATGGTCCATGACCACTGGACCAAACATCACCAGGACAGACTAAGCATCAATTAGGCACACTCACCTGGCAGAGCCAGGCCAGCAGGGCTGTCAGGAGCTACCTCCAAGTGTGCCTGATGATTAAAGCCAAGTTCTTTAGTATGTGTTGGCTTCAAAACACTTAACAAGGTTTTCTGAAGGTAGCTTCAGGCAAAAGGAAGGGGAATGTTTTTGCAGATCCAGACACTCAGGATTTGGAATTTACAGGGAACCTAGTGTTCTGTGGCACCTTGTCTGCGATGGCTCTTTATGTTTATTGTCCCCCTTGGTCTGGGCAGCTGGTTAAGCTTATCCTGGCCTAAGTGTTTAGATCAGTGGTTCTCAACCTGTGGGGTTTGAGCCAATGAACGGTCCTTCCACAAGGATTGCCTGAGACTATCGGAAAGCACAAATATTTACATTATAATTATAACAGTAGCAAAATTACAGTTTTGAAGTAGCAATGAAAATAATTTTATGGTGTGGGGTCACCACAATGTGAGGAACTGTATTAAAAGGTTGCAGCACTGGGAAGGTTGAGAACCACTGGCCTAGATTCTTATAACAACACTGCCAGGCCACAGTGCCTTACAGCCCATAAGGTGTCTCCCTGATGCATAAATTGGCTTATTTATATTTTTAAAGAACAAGCAACTATCTCTTTGAGGAAAATATCCAAATGAAGCAAGAGGATGCTTTTTGCAGACACAATGCAGAGACGTGGATAATACAGGGAACCCACAGTGGGGCCGTGGCTCCCCAAATCCCAGGAGGTATCAGACACTTCTTCCTAAGTAATGGGTCAGCTTTAGTTGTAAAAAATTTAAATGTCTTAAATAAAATATATATTGGTTAATGCAGTAGAAAATGCCCACTTCTTGAATGGTTTGAATAGAGAAATGGCCTCTGATGGAGCCATGAGAAAGGCCCTGGTAGGCACCCCTGCTCAGTTCCCTCCAAGCCCCACTATGAGCCCCACCCTCTTCAGCCTCCCCCACCTTGAGAACCCATTTGTAATCATTACTCCATGTCAGGTCTATTGATGAAGTACGTTTTTGCCCTTTGCCTTGGTGGCTGCATGCAGGGACAGGCCTGGCCATAGAGGTGAGAGGGAGGTCCAGCCTTGTGCTGCCAGAGGTGCATGAATCATGTCAGGAGGGTTGGTAACCTGAGCTCAGCTCGCTCCTCATCACAGACCTCCATGACACTCCTTCCAACTTAATTTCAGCCTAAGGGATGCTTTTAAGAAGATTTTAGAGCTCGAAAACATCTCCTCAGAAGAATTGTAGTTACATTAAAAACTAATTATCAGAGCTTAGGGGTATAGATCTGCTGCCATATTTTATACAGGGAGCAATTCATCTTCCAGGCTCTGAAATATCATTACATAATAGGTTAAAGACACTAACCCAGAGGATACTGGGAAAAAGATAGTAAAATTACCTGAAAAATGATGCCCGGTGAGATTATGACAGAATAGCGATGATCTCCTGCAACAGCTGTTTCCAACAAGACACAATTTAAGAGTAACGCCCCAAATGAGCCCATGAATAAGTGTGTGGGGGCAGTGAAGTTTGTCTTGGGCCCTCAGGTTAAATGTGATATTTATCTTTAAAGTGTTTGCTTTTTTTTTTTGTCACAGGGAATTAGATACTGTAAGAAGAATATGGACAATGCAATGACTCTAACTACCCACAAGTGGATTGAAAGGCTTTTTGTTGTTGGGATTTTTGTTGTTGTTGTTGTTGTTGTTTTTTGTTTTGTTTTTTGAGACAGGGTTTCTCTGTATAGCCTTGGCTGTCCTGGAACTCACTCTGTAGACCAGGCTGGCCTCGATCTCACAGAGATCTGCCTGCCTCTGATTGCCAAGTGCTGGAACTAAATGTGTGTGCCACCACTGCCTGGTGCAATTGGAAGACTTCCTAATTACATAATGTGGATCTTGTAAGTATCTGAGTCTCCCAACACACACATGAAAGTGGGTATTATTATTATTACTACTATTGTTATTATTATTATTATTATTATTATTATTATTATTATTATTTTGCAGTTGAGGGGATACTGAACCATGGTGTTTTAGGGTAATCAACAGGAAACCCAACTCAAAATGCCATCAGTGGTAATTTACTACTTCAAGTAACTGAATGAAACATTGTTAATGGCAGCTTCAAGTCAGAGACTCACTATTGTAGTAGTGGTCTCAGTTTCTCTTTATGCTTGCCCCTTCTAGGGTGTCCACTTCTTCCTCAAATAGATTCCTTTCATGTTCCCAAGATGGCTGCCAACAGCTCCCAGGAGATCACGTCTGTAGGGTATTTTCATCTCAGCATCCACTTTTAAGTCCTGGAGCTCTTTCTGACTGGACTATCTTTGGTCATGTGGTCATAGCTGAATGGATTAATAGGCCCATGAACTTAGCTTAGATTGCTGGTCCTGACCCTGGATATAACTGATGTTTTAGTCATGGTTCCTGGATACAAGAGGACTTCAAATGGGAGCCCAGAGAAGCTTCAGATGGTGATGGGGGAGGGGGAGTACATGTCTATACAAGTTTGTGTGAGTGCATGGGCATTTGTAAGTGGGGAATCATGCACATGTGTGAACATGCAGGTGGAAGCCAGAGGAAAGCTTCAGATATGGCCCTTTAGGAGAGACCTGCCTTATTCATGTGAGGCAGGGCCTCTCAGTGAGATGACTCCTGGTGTAGGATATACTTCAGCTGAGCAGTGAGTCCCAGGGATCTGCCTGTCTCTACATCTCTAGTTCGAGGATTATAGGTGTGTGTAACATTCCTGGATTTATGTGGGTTCTGTGGGATTGAACTTGGGTCCTTGTGTTGGTAAAACAAGCAGTCTATGGACTCAGTTCTCTTCTAACACTGAAGTTCCAGATGTGTGCCAGAGACACACAGCTGGTTTATTGTTCCTGAAGGTAATTACTGGCAGAAGTTGTATTGAACTTGGATGGCTTCCTTCAAGGGCTTTCCCTCTGAACCCTTATCCTTCTAGCACCTCCTTATTCTTAGACCCACCTCTATGATTTCTTCACTGAAAAAGTAACTCTGACCTTAGTGACTTCTGGCAGAGTACCAATTCCAGAAAACCACAGGAGATGTGATCTTATGGTGTGAAATGGTGGAAAAGACCAAGAACAGAGACCCAGTCTCCTGATTAACCTTGGACAAGTCACATCCTCTCCCCAGGGCCTCCACCATCCTCACTGGTAAATTAAAAGCTGTGGTTGCTTCCTCTAACAGACCCTAGCAGAGCTTTTATCAGGGATCAAGCTGTTTGAAAGTGTCCCCAAACATTTGTTTGTACCAAACCATCTCTGTGTGGAGCATCTCTGTCTATTTTGTTCCAGATATGAGAAACTGACATGAAAAGTACTGCATTTATTTCATTTTATTCCAAGATTTTATTCAACAAAGTTTCTCACTGATACAGTCTGTCAACATTGCCTCCAAAGGAAGGCAGAGATCTTCAAGAGCACTCTGTGAAACCTGTGCCAAGGCCGAGGCAGGGTATGCATTCATAAGAAGCTCTTAGCTGCCTCTTGTGGAGGTGGAATGATTATGTATGTAAATGTTATTCTACTTTTAATTAAACTACAGCCTCTTTGAAATGGAAGGTGGAAACATTCCGACCTGTTTTGTGTCCGTATGTAATGTACCCTTGAGGTAGGAAGATAAATGTAGGAGCATAGTTGGAATCAGATCTGGGGTTCCCCCACCCCATTATCTGCCTTCTCTGTGGCTTTATTATGAGTGAAGATGGGCCAATGAAATCATGCTGTCAACAGAATGAAGGAGTCCCCCAAAGTTCTGACATTACTTTTCCAAGGTTTCAAGGGTGATCCAAGAGCTTTGAGGAATCCTATGCTCTTGGTCTAAGAGGGTCCTGGGTAACCACAAGGGAAGTCCAATGGTATCCTGTATGTTTGTTGCTTTTATTTATTTTACAGTTATTGAGCCAACTGTGTGCCAAGCACAGGACTCCATACTAGGGTCTATATAACAATGAACAGATAAATAACAACCCTTGGACTCCAGGTTTCAGTCCCAGAAAGAGACTTGATTGTCACCAGTTGCTGCCACAGTGAGGTATTAAATAGGCCTCCTTGTAATCCTGAGAGAAAATGGAGATGCCATGTGTTCATTGTGACCCTGCCTTTGGAGACATGGGTCAAAGACCGGTTGGACAAGGCCTCTGGAGGTATGTCAAGAGCTCCAACTTATTTCTGCCATTCAGTGAAGGTCTTGGTTAGTATTCTGTGCTTCAGCCACATCTAGCTTCCTGCTGCACCTTGAGGATAACAACTCTCCTCTCCCTGACCTTTGCCCACATGTTTTGTCTGTCCCAAACGTGTCTCCAATTCTATTTGTTCTCTACCCTTCCAACTCTTGTCATCCCCAAATAACAGGACATTGCTGGACAACCTGAACTCTCAGGTCTGAGTTGAGGTATGCCTACACAATGTTCCCTATTTTTCATTGTTGTATTATGTTCTATTATCTGCCTTCTGCCCCACTAGATTTGACCTCTAGTCTGACTTGGACAGTTTTGTTTTGGTTCAGTTTTGGGAGATCATATATATTTATAAATTTAGCCATTTCTTCCTGATTAGTCATAATATAAGTTTTCAAATGATCTATGCTTTTTGGTGATTATTTAATAATTTCTTTTCATATTTAGTTTATTTATTGAGATCTTATTTCTCTTTAATTCCTTATTTTCTTTTTTTTAATATCCGTTGGTTGCTTTAGCCAATCATTTGTCAATTTTGTTTATCTTTTGAAAACAAGTTCTTTGTTTCAGTGATTGTTTTGTATTGCTCATTTAGTCTTTATTTAATTAATTTCTTGCCTAGTGATTTTTAAAATCATTTCACATGTTAGTTTTTTAATTTTGTTTGTTTTTGCCGAAAACCTTGAAATACATCATTAAGTTTAGGCCAGGTGGTGGTGGCGATTAACTTTAATCCCAGCACTCAGGAGGCTGAGGCAGGTAAATCTCAGTTCAAGGCCAGCCTGGTCTACAGAGTGAGTGTCAGGACAGCCACGGCTACACAGAGAAACCCTGTTTTGGGAGGAAAAGTTATTTATTGAAAGTCTGTTTAAAGAAAGTCTGTTTGATTGTTATTATTACTTACTTAATTTTTGGAGACAGGTTTTCATACATCCCAGGCTGGCCTCTGAAATTTCTTGGTTGATTTTCTTTTGTTGTTGTTGTTGTTGAGGATAATCTTGCTGTTGATGAAAGCAAGATATTTATACCACCCATTCTTATTGCATTTGGACTCATTCATTTCTTGATGAATGTTTGTTCTATACATTGGATCTACCAATATTTATTGAACATTTCTTTACAATTGTTAAACTTCTTGATGGAGTATTCCCTTTATTAATATGCAGGGTCTTTATCTCTTCTAATTTTGGCTTGAAGTCTTCTTTATCAGATACGGGTGTAGCCATATGGGTGCTTTGATTTCCACATGTTTGGTGGAGCACCTTCCATCCTTTAGTTTGCAATATCTGTGCTTCTTTGCCATTGAGGGGTGGTTCTTTTAGACAATGAGTGGTTTGACATTGTTGTTAGCCCAATACCGAACGAAGCTTGTGTCTTCTGGTTGAAGAGTTAAAAATCATTTACATTTAGGGTTACTATTGACATGTATTTTCTGATTCTCAGAGTTGATTTTCTCCTGGTGTTTTGAGCACTGTCCTTTTCTTTTTCCCATACGTGTTTTGGGAGTTTGCTGTTTTACTGCGTTGAGCACATTTAATTGCTTTTCTAATCTCATCTGTTTATCTGCTCTGCTCATGAAATACATTCTTCCCTGAGTGCTCACGTTTGTGACAGTCTTCCTCCTCCATGTTAGCTTAAGTCATGAATTGGTGCACTTTGTTTCTCTATCAATTTTAAGGATAATGTTGCTGGCTATAACAAGCTTGGGTAGCAGTTATTTACATTCAGGGCTTGGAATAAATCAAGTCCAGGCTTTTCTGAATTTTTAGGGTTTCTGATATGAGTTTGCCTTTGTAAGTAAATTAAAGTTTGTCTCCTGTGGCTTTCAATATGTATTCTTTGCTCTATAATTTCATCCTTTTAACTGTGGTTAAGTTCTTCAAGGGCCATGCATGTTTAGGGCTTACACACCTCCTGTGCTTTCCTTTGAGATGAGAATTTCTGCTACATCTTTGGACAGGCTTTTCTGTGACATCAGTCGGTATCTCAGCTTCTACCCAGGAAATTCTTAATTTTGTCTCTTGACCATGTCCCAGGACCCTTTTTTTTTTTTAAAATATATGTTTATTCATTATTTATTTCTTATGAGCATTGGTGTTTTGCCTATGTGTACACCTGTATAAGGGTGTTGTGAACCCCTGTGTGGGTGCTGGAAATTAAATCTAGGTCTTCTAGAAGAGCAATCAGTGCTCTAAACTCTGGGTCATCTCTCCAGCCCCCGTCCCAGGGTTCTTGAAAGTTTTTTTTTTCTGTATTTCTTGACATTCTCTTCAGTTTCTGTTATTCTTGTTCCCCTTTGATAGTCTACTGGCAATGCTTTTTACTGTGTTTTGTGTTTGACTGATTAAAATTATTTGCATTATTTATGTGATTTTTTTTTCTTCAGAATCTCCACTTCCTTGGTCAAGTTCTCATCCATGTTACTGCTTCACTGCTCCATTATTTGAATTCCTTTTCCTTTCTCCTCTCCCACTTATATTCTCTCCCCACAATACACACACACACACACACACACACACACACACACACACACACACACATTTACACACTTTCTTGTCTTAGTCTCCAAAGTACTGATACTGTGGGTATATGATACTACATTTGGCCTGAATTGATGTTTTTACTTCTTTTATCTGTTTGTTTGAATTCTCTTTAGAGAATGTGGCTGGTTGCTCTGAGACATACCTCTTAGCAATTTCTTGGATATCCCCCCTGAACTTTAGAAACGGGAGCTAATAGTCCAGCTGGTGGCTGTGTGTGAGAGTTATGTTTTTTAACAACACCACGTGACCTTTGTATGTTGTTTATATTCAAGCTTTCTTTCCCTTCTGGATGCCCACCCAGCCTTGCCACCTGTGGTCCTCTCTGAGCACAGCTGATGTGTATGTCTGTGTGTATGCCCATTATTCTCTTCTCCTTTCCATGTAGGAAACACTGGCCATCTCAGCATCAAGAACTCGTAGAGTCTGAAGAGGCTGTAACCTGTTCTATGCTGAAACCATTATTCAAAGGAAAATAAAGCCAGCAAAGACGGGTATGGAGGAAGCTAGTGTGGAGGAGGGGGAAACACATAAGCAGACAGAGTTCCATTTTATTGGGGGTGAGTGGGAAATTACGACATTTTGATTTTCTTGGAAAATGGAGTGGCCCGTCAGCCTACCCGAAGTATAAACTGGATCATTTGTGGTTTACCTACCAGGACAAATGTCCTGATTTTCGACCAGCCACCCCATCTTCTTTGATGAACAGAGCTTTCTCTTAAGTAAACAGTTAAGGCCTAATTGGATCATTGGTATGGTGTCACAGTAATTAACGTACAGTCTGGAGTAGTTACATACAGCTCAGCTGTAGCAACACCAAGTGCTGCTGGGAAACCGAGGGCGCCTGTGGGATCCAGCCAGTACCACCATTATTCCTGGTGATGAGGAGAAGCATCAGGGATGTCTCCAGGACATGTTATGCAGAGATCAGAACAAAATCAACAATGGTGGCTGACTAGTTATCAGGGCTTTATTACCATGCTTAGTTAAGAGGGGCTGAAAATGGCCTCCAGGAGGGTATGCAATGTTCACATTGATTTTGTGTCTTGTTCATCGGCTCAGACTGGGATGTGGACACCCAGCCAGAGTTAGTTTAAACCTAACAAAGGAATTCACTTAAAGAACTCAGGAGGAAGGCAAGAGGAAAGCATGGAGACCTCTGTGGAGGGATCCACTCAGGTCCCTGATGGGAAGCGGGTACCTGGCTACCTTCTCTGACTTCTGCTACTCTTAGCACTGGTCTTGTTTGCTTGACTGTACCTAAAAGCTTCCTTGCCCACATGTTGAACATTCCTGTTCTCCAAAGGAAGAAGACCCTCATTTCTGGTGCTCATCAGTTCTCAGAGTAGAAATAATGACAGATTGGAGACCATCAAAAGTTGCTTCAAAACTGGGGGTGGAGTGGGGTGGGAGTGGGTGGGCTCCAGAACGTGGTTCCCTGAAAAATCTCCAAAGCATAGATCATAACAAAATGTGGGTCATCCTTAGGAGACAAGGACTTCTAGTAGCTGATTTTCTTTTCCTTTCTTTCTTTCTTTCTTTCTTTCTTTCTTCCTTCCTTTCTTTCTTTCTTTTTTTGAGGCAGGGTCTTATATAGTCCATGTTGGCCTCTAACTCACTACAAAGTAAAGGATGACCTTAAACTTCTGATTCTCTTGCCTATGCCTCCTGAATTATGATTATAGGTGAGCATAGCCATGCTCAGTGTGATGCTGGGACTTGAACCCAGGATTTCATGCATGTTAGGCAACCACTCTACCAGAGAGCCACAATCCTAGCCTACTACCTTTGCTTAATTAATTAATTAGTTAAAGTATGTATGTATGTATATATGTATGTATTATTAAATCTATCAATCATTTTCAATGCTGAGTATCAAACCCAGGACTTCCCATATGAAAGGTAAGCTCTCTACCAGAGCCATACCCCAGCAAGTTGGTTTTCATGCTCATTGACCATTTCAGATGAGAACGCCAGACAGTTTAATAATCGGCTCTTTGTACTTGTCTGCAGGAGCTGATTGTAGCACACTGCTGTTTTCTTCCCACTTTGGCAGCTCTGAGCGGTTCCCTAAAAGCCTCATTTTATCTTTCACATTTTATGTCCTGTTCATCATTATCACCATTTTGCAGATTGGGAAAATGAGGCCCAGAGACCTTTGGCTACTTAAAGTCACACAGTTAGTCAACTGCTGAGCAGAAATTCAGATTGGGGTCCATCCTTTGCCTCAAAGCTCGCTTCCCACCAGACAGCTTATTCCGCTGCTGGAAGAGCTTAAAGTCAGGTGCTTAGATAAGAGACTTCCCGAGTCCTGGAGGGATCGAAGCAATTGGGATTCAGAAAAAGACACACAGGAAAGTCACAAGTTTGTGTATGATCACTAGAATAAAGCCATGATGTCATTTTTGCCCCCAAATCCAAATGGGCAACAGTTTCTCTTCTTTCTGGCCTCCAGGGGCAAGGGGTCCCGTCCCCCCCCCCCCCCCCCCGCAGCGTCAGTTGAACTGAATAGGGGTATGGATGCTCATTTCTACCCTGCCCATTGTTGTTTGTCCCCAGCCACTTTGTGCTCTTCTGCCCTCAGGTATCGGCTGGCTGAGTTAATTCTTCCTGCAATTAGTATTCATGGTCAGCTAAGCGGAGCTAATACAACAAGCCATCTTCCTTTGAAGGTCACATTACACATCTCTGAGCTCCCGGGGAAGGCTCCTTGTGGATGAGATAGTCTCAACTATCCTAGGAATTTAATTTTCCTTTTTCTGAATTTTCAAGTCTACCTATTGAATTCTTTCATATGATTCCCTAGGAAGCCTGAAGAGCCAGCCAGCCAGACAAGAGCAGAGTCAAACTGTTGTATCTAAGATGTTCCTTCCCCTGGTGGGACAGAGTGGGAATACAGGTCCCTGCTTCTTTGAAAGTAGCTGGAAAATTATACATACAATATATATGTATATATATTTACATATATTGTTTTTAAGGAAAAGCTGAATTCAGATTATTTCAAAAACAGTTTGCAACCATTTCAGGTAATTTCCTGGATAGCAGAAGCAATAAGAAATATCCTTTAAAAAAGAATTTAAAAAAGCATATTTTTAGAACAGCAAAGGTAACCTCATACCAAATGCATGATGCTAGTTTGCAATACTTTAAATGGTCCAAAATGGTCAGAAAATTCACTTAGCTGTTTGAGAAATTCTAATGAGGCTGAAATGATGATACAAGCCAGCCAATTCTGTCCTTGGAAAGAAGGTCAACACAATATGTCTACAGACAAGCAATTAGGACAGCCTGACAATATTGTTTATCTTGTGTTCCTTCTCTTCATAGTTAAAAACTGCATCCATTTTAATTTGTATTACTCGAAGAAACAAATCTAGGAACAAAATAACATCTAGCTCTTTTGTTTAAGACACCATTAATTTATGGATTTTGTTTAAACTTTTTCCTTTCTCATGGGCAGGCAGATCTCTGTGAGTTCCAGAACAACCTGGTCTACAGAGTAAGTTCCAGGACAACAGGCTTCAAAGTAATACAGAGAAACCCTGTCTTTGTTGTTAAACAACAACAAAAATAATAAAGAAATAAACAAAATCCCCTTTTCAGATTTTATGCTCTCTCTCTCTCTCTCTCTCTCTCTCTCTCTCTCTCTCTCTCTCTCTCTCTCTCTCTCCCTCCCTCCTCTCTCTCTCTCCCCCTCCCTCCCCCCTCTCTCTCTCCCCCTCCTTCCCCCCTCTCTCTCCCTCCCTCCCTCCCTCCCTCCCTCTCCCTCCCTCCCTCTCCCTCCCTCCCTCCCTCTTTCTCTCTTTCTCTCTCTCTCTCCCTCTCCCTCCCTCCCTCTCTCCCTCTCTCCCTCCCTCCCTCCCTCCCTCCCTCCCTCCCTCCCTCCCTCCTTCCCTCCCTCCCTCCCTCTTTCTCTCTCCCTCCCTCCCTCCTCCTCTCTCTCTCTCTCTCTCTTCTTTTAATACAGTGTCTTACTGTGCCATCCAGTCTACTCTAGAATTCATGGTTCTCCTGCCTCAGCCTCCTGAATGCTGGGCCTACAAGGCTTGTACAGTCAGGCCTGGCTTTACACTTCCTCTTTAGACTAAAGAGTTACTATTTTTTTAAAACTTCTTCTTATTTTGAATTGACACATAGCATTTTTGGAGCCAGTGAGTCTTATGCCCGTAAGATTGTGGGGGTTTTGTGTATTTGTTTGTTTGTTTTTGCTTTTTCCTTTGGCCACTAGGAAGCTCTGGATAGATTGTGGTGACCTGTAGGCTTCTCTGGTACCAAGTCACCTAGACAGCTCCTACCTCTGGATTCAGATTACCTTTTTCTTGCTTACTTGTTAAAAATGTTTATTGACTCCTGGAAGTTGCCTTCCACTCTTTGACATCTGAAAAAAGAAGGTAACATGAGCAGACCAAGAAAAAGATGGGGGTGAAGTTCTGGTTTCCTTTCAGGTTGGGTCCCCGATGCTGTCAGCATCTCTGGTTTGTTTCACCTCATCCCAGGACCCCACCCTGAGACTAGGTCTGCCTGCCCAAGGGTCCTGGGGTAAATAATGCTCAAATTTACAAATGCCCTCCCTCTTCCTCCTTTCCTCCTCCTTCCTCCTTTTCTCCTCCTGCCATCTTCCTTCCTCCTCCCTCTTTTTTCCCTTTCTCTCCCTTCCTCCCTTTTCTCATTTCCCATCCCTGTCTTCTCTCCTACCTCTTCCCTTCCTTTCCACCCCTCATCCTCCTTCCTCTTCCCTCCCTCTTTTAACTTCCTTCCTCTCCCTCCCCTCCCTCCCTCCCTCTCTCTCTCTCTCTTCCCCTCCATTCCCTTCTCTTCCCTCTTCTACTGTCCCCCTTCTCCCCTCCCTCCCCCTTCTACTCACACTTCCAGATCTTCCTGGAGGCAATTCTCCGAGATCTGGATATCTCCAAGATCTCCAGAGATGTCATCCACTTGAAAAATAACTGCTGAGTCGCATCTCCTCCCTTGCCTGGTCTACATATGGCCCTCACCTCTGGATTGAGTCAGGAGTTACATTTTAAAACATCAATTTCCTCTAAAGGATTCCTCTGTAAGAACTCCATAGACTCACAGCTTCATCTTCCAGGGAAAGCAAAGCCAAACTCTCTCTTTTACAGTGTGCTTAGCTAATAAGATTCCTAAACAAACACACATGAAGGGGAGACTGTGCTGCCGGCTGCAGTATAGGATGAACTCACTCCAACACATGGAAGGTCCACCGCGATTTTCTCCTGCAGAACGCTGCAGATGCACAGGCCCTGTTGCTGCCTGACTATTTCTAGAAAAAGAGGAAAAAAGGCGGTTCCTGTCCTAGGTTCTTCCCAAAAGGCATTAGGACAACAGACATTTCTGACACGTCAAGTACAGGTGATTAAAGCAGGCCTATGTAAATCAGTTAATATCTGTAATTTCCCTTGTTCTCCAATGCTATTAGTTATTTCAAGGGTAAAAAAGGATGTTTTAGTTAATTTTTTTGAATCTTACTAGGTACCCGTAGCTTAACTTAATGATTTGTATAAGTGATAGTAATTGCTAGGACTACGGTCGAGTATTATTAGCTATAAAATGAACATGGTTATATGTTCAACAGAACTAGCAAGGGACAGAAATGCAGTTGTATCCAAGAGAAAATAATTACAGCAATAATCAGTGTAATTCATGATAATGGCTGAATTGAATTTCACACCATAGCTCCAAGCACTTACATTTAATGAATGTAGTTTGTGCTTGTTGACTAAAAAGGTTTTTAGCAGAAAATCGATAATGTAACTTCAGTGTTTCTAATTGCGTTTGCAATTATTTTTTTTTTAAGTAGCGGTTCAATAAGGATTTTGTAGAGAAAATTGAGGTATGTGAGTGCCGTGAATGCTGGTGTGTTAATTACTCTTCCTGTACATTAGCGCTGCAGTGCCTTAATATCTATTTATTACAACATATTGATTAAAATGGATTTGTATTCAATTTTAAGGCTAGCTAATGTAATGGACATTGAGACTTTTCTGGAAGCATTGGCTGGGATTACAAGTCACTGGTGTAATGAGGCTTCCTCCAAGAGGTGATTTCAGAACGCATTGGACAAAGCTAGTGGTGGGGCCAAGAATGGGGAGGGCCAGGATGTGCACTAGATTCCACAGAGTAGCAAGGACGTGTGGCCCCAGACACAGGAGTGGTGAGGAGTAACAACTCACTTAGGATAACGCCTGTGTTTTTTTGTTTGTTTGTTTTGTTTTGTTTTTGAGTCTGAGGATGCCAGGATACCCCCAGGGCAAAGCTTTTTGGCAGAGTATGTTATTTTGGAGAGGCTGAGGAACCCTGTACTGCTTTAGACTCAAGATCTTGGAGGAAGGAGGAAAGAGGAAGAAAGACTTTATATAGGTACCACATTTGTGGTTCCCACCAGTGTTAGGTGGACCATCAGTCTTTGCTTGGTGGCACACACCTTTAAAGCAAGCACTAGGGAGGCAGAGGCAGGATGATATCTGTGAGTTTGAGGCCAGCCTGGTCTACAGAGTGAGTTCCAGAACTGCCGGGGCTATACAAAGAAATCCCCCCTCTTCCTCTCTTTCTCTCTCTCTCTCTCTCTCTCTCTCTCTCTCTCTCTCTCTCCTCTCCCTCTCTCTCTCTCCATATATGTACATATATATATATATACATGTATATATATATATATATATATATATATATATATATATTTCTCATGGTCATGGGTTTCGTTAGGGTATCTTACAGGAGTAGAGGTGAGGGTTTCTTTTTGTTGTTCTTGTTGTTATTTTGAGACAGGGTTTCTCTGTGTATTCCTGGCTGTCCTGGAACTCACTCTGTAGACCAGGCTGGCCTCGATCTCACTGAGCTCTACCTGGCTTGTGAATGAAGGTGTGTGGCCAACACTACCCAGCTAAGGTGGGAGGTTCTTTAAGGGGATGAGTGACTTGCTAATGTCTATGCCTCTGAAGAAAATTCCTCCCCTGAGCATTTCCTGTCTATAAAGCCTTAGGGAAGGGCAGAGACTTGAGGTCTCCTCCATGACTCCAAGATATAATGTTTTAATATTCTTGGTAAGATAAGCTGGCATTTTGAAGCCCATTCCATAGGGTGGGATGCCTTGCTCAGCCTTGATGTGGGGAGGGGGTGGGGCTTGGTCCAGCCTCAACTGAATGTACCATGCTTTGTTGACTCCTGAGTAGATGGGGTATGTTGGGGATAGGGAGGAAGTGGGGAGGGGAGGGAGGGGGAACTGTGGTTGGTATGTAAAATAAATAAAAAAATAAAATAACAGTATTTTTGGCCAAAACTAATCCTGTACTTAGATGTAGGATGGCCATTTTTACTATGTTAGTCTTACTGATCCATGAGCATGGGTGATCTTTCCATCTTCTGATGTCTTCTTCAATTTCTTTCCTGCCTGGAATACTTGAAGTTTTACTATACAAGTCTTTCACTTGCTTGGTTAGACATATTTTATACTATTTTAGGCTATTGTGAAAGGTGTTGTTTCCCTGATTTCTTTAGCAGCCCATTTGTCATTTGTATATAGGAGGGGCACTGATTTTTGTGGGTTAATCTATTACTCAGCTACTTGGCTGAAGGAGTTTCCTGGTGGAATTTTTAGGGTTACTTGCACATACTAACGTATCATCTGCAAATAATGACACTTTGATTTCTTCCTTTCCATTGTATCCTCTTGATCTTCTTCAGTTGCTTTATTGCTCTAGCTAGAACTTCAAGTTTTATACTGAATAGATACAGAGAGAGTAGACAGCCTTGTCTTATTCCTGATTTTAGTGGAATTGCTGTGAGTTTCTCTCCATTTAATTTGATGTTCACTATAGGTCTGCTGTAAATTGCTTTATTTATTTTTTATAATTTTGGTTTTTTGAAACCGGGTTTCTCTGTGTATGTAGCCTTGGCTACCTGCTGTGGAACAATCTTTCTACACTGTAAATATGTACCACTCTCATTGGTTAATAAAGAGCTGATTGGCTTATAGCTGGGCAGGAAGAGATTGGGTGGGAGAGCCAGAGTAGGAGGATACTGAGAAGAAGGGCGGAGTCTGAGGTCTTGAGCCAGATGCAGATGAAGCAGGAGATGAGTATGCTGTGGTCAAAGAAGGTACCTCCATGTGGCAGAGGGTAGATAAGAAATATGGGTTAATTTAATTAGTAAGAACTAGCTAGTAACAAGCCAAGCTATTGGCCAAGCTTTTATAATTAATAAGACGTTTCTGTGTGGTTATTTGGGAGCTGGCCAGTGGGACCAAAAAACTCTGCTACAATTGTCCGGAACTTACTCTGTAGACCAGGCTGGTCTTTGTAAATTGCCTTTATTATGTTTAAGTATGTCTTTTGTATCCCTGATCTCCCTAAGACTTTTGTCATGAAGGGGTGTTGAATTTTTCAAAGGCCTTTTCTACATCTAATGAGATGATGGTCATGGGGCCTTTTCCTTTCAGTTTGTTTATATGGTGGATTACAGTTATTGATTTTCATATATTGAACCACCCCTACATCTCTGGAATGAAGCCTGCTTGATCCTGGATGATCTTTTTGATATGTTCTAGGATTAGGTTTTCAAATATTTTATTGAGTATTTTTACATCTATGTTAATAAGGGAAATTGGTCTGTAATTATTTCTTTGTTGGGTCTTTATGTAATTTGGGTATCAGGGTAATGTTGATCTAAGTATTTGATATGTATTAACTTTAAATTCATTTAAATGATGTATTTTCAAAAACAAAACAAAACTAATCCTGGACCTCACCTTCTTTCCTCTTGCTTGTGTAATCATCACCACCACTATTTCTTTCCTTTCCTTTGATGTCTTTTCTGTAGGGGTTTATATATCAGATGATGTGGATTAGCTCCAAGAAGCTAAAATCCTCCAGTGGCCGGCCTTTGGGACACATGCATTGGGCAGGATTGCCATCCTTGCCTTGATGGTATCCTGGCATTACTATCTCAAAAACAAATTTAATTTCAAACTCATCCTGTGGAGGATGGAGTAGGATTGTATATTTCAGAAAACAACATTGGTGAGCTATTGAAATCCAAAGGATTTAACAATTTAAAAAAGTGTGTGTGTGTATGTGTGTGTGTGTGTGTGTGTGTGTGTGTGTGGTGTGTTTGTGTGTGTTTATGAATGTATGTGTGTGGTGTGTGTGTGTGTGTATATGTGTGTGTAATGTGTGTGTGGTGTGTTTGTGTGTGTGTATGTGTGTATGTGTGTGGTGTGTGTATATGTGTGGTGTGTGTGTATATGTGTGGTGTGTGTATGTGTGTTGTGTGTGTGTATGTGTGTTGTGTGTGTGTATGTGTGGTGTGTGTGTATGTGTGTGTGTTGTGTTTGTGTGTGTGTGTATGTGTGGGTGTGTGTGTGTGTGTATTGTGTTTGTGTGTGTGTGTGTGTGTGTGTGTGTGTGTGTGTGTATTGTGTTTGTGTGTGTATGTGTAAGTGTGTGTGTATGTGTGTGTGGTGTGTGTGTATGTGTGTGTGTGTGTGGTGTGTGTGTATATGTGTGTGTAATGTGTGTGTGGTGTGTTTGTGTGTGTGTATGTGTGTGTGTGTGGTGTGTGTATGTGTGTGGTGTGTGTATTGTGTGGTGTGTGTGTATGTGTGTGGTGTGTGTATGTGTGTGGTGTGTGTGTATGTGTGGTGTGTGTGTATGTGTGGTGTGTGTGTATGTGTGGTGTGTGTATGTGTGGTGTGTGTGTATGTGTGTGTGTTGTGTTTGTGTGTGTGTGTGTGTGTGTGTGGTGTGTGTGTGTATTGTGTTTGTGTGTGTATGTGTGTGTGTGTGTGTGTGTGGTGTGTGTGTGTGTATGTGTGTGTGTGGTGTATGTGGTGTGTGTGTGTATGTGTGGTGTGTGTGTGTGTGTGTGCACGTGTGTGTGTGTGTGTTGACTTATACCTGTGTCTGTTTTGCCTAGAATCAACATTGAATGCTTGCTCTATCACTGTCTACCTTTAGAGCTTCTTAATGGATATGTAGCTCATCATTTCAACTAGACAGAGTGGCCATGAGATCCCCAGGCTCCCCATGTTTCTAACCCTGTCCCCTGCACAGTGCTAAGGTTATATGTGTTGCCATGCCTGGCTTTTTCTGTCAGTGCTGAGGATCCAAACTCAGGTCCTCATGCTTGCCTGGAAAACACTTTCCCTGCTGAGCCATCTTCTCAGCTCCCCAAAGGTCTTAAGTTCCAACTTAACACAGTACTGCCAAAGGGCCTGCCAGAAGGGCTGCAACCCCACCTCTAGCATCATCTTTTACCATATTTATATTCAGCACAGCCTGGGCAAGGTGCACGTTGAGTGTCCGGGTCACCAGGCCTGGGTTACTGGCCTTTTGAGGAATTGCTTCCTCTCCTCCAGTGACTGGCTGGGTTTCCATCACTCCCAAAGAGGCTTTCTTAAGAGTCCAGGGCTTACCAGCCAGTGACCTCTTCTGGCTTCTTGTGGCTATTAGACAAGGGGCTACCAGTTTAGCACTTCCTGCTTGTGGTGCATGCCAGGTGCACCATGTGGGTCATCTGCTTTTATAACTCTGAGTCAGTCAAGGATGCTCTCATTTTCCAGATGAGGACAGTGAGACTCCATGGGGCAAGTCACCGGTCCAGGTAAAAGTAGCTGTAAGGTTAACGGAAGAGGTGGAGTTAGTCACTCTGCCTTTCTGTCCACTTCACTGACTTATCATCTGTCCTATACACACCACTACCTACAATGAGGTCTAGCCATCCTTCCTCCTCAATTTACCCCATACCCTGTTCCTAAGTCACCGTTTAGCTAATGATTTATATGTTAAGGTACAGGTGGCCTCTCCTTTCCTGTCAGGCATGGGCTTTTGCCGAGCCTGGAGGTATGATTTGGAGCCTGCATAGGGCATTCCAATGTCTTGGGACTACGTTGGCACTTATATGCTAGAAAACACCTGCTTTCCAGAGGAAGCGGGGTGGAGAAGGGGGACACTGTGGTGACATACTGTTTATAATCTATTAAAGCTTGCATGAGGATTCAGAAAGCAAAGTCAGCCACAAGCCATAGAAACCAGGCACACACCTTTAATCCCAGCAGTCAGAAGCTAGGAAGTGGTGGTACACACCTTTAATCCTAGGTCTCAGAATTAAAAGGTAGATAGTTCTCTTTGAGTTCAAGGCCACCCAGAGCTACATGAGATTAAATCAGTCTAAAAGAGTAACAGATCACACGCCTTTAATCCCAGCATAAGAGGGGCATAAAAGATAGAAGCAGGATCTGCAGTAGTCAGTAGGAGGCATTCATTCTCCAGCCATGCTGAGGAGAGGTTATGAGACAAAATCAGCCATTCAGCCTGAGGTAGAGTAAGAAGTTAGTGGCCAGCTGCTTTGCTTTTCTGATCATCAATTTGAAGTTCGAAATCCGATACTTGTCTCTGGGTCTTTTATTTTTGTTGTTACAGAGCACAGCTTGTGGCTTGTCAGGACAGGGTGATGGGTGGGAAGAAACATTTTCATCCTACTGGACACCTACTGTATTCTTTACTTCCTGAACTCAATTCCAGTATCTGCAATGGGGAAGTTAATGATTGTCCTTGCATTGACTTGCCCCTGGCCTCCTGACAGGGCTGGGCTGGGCATCTCTTATTCTTCCTGGGTTTTGGGAACTTTTGTGACCATTGGCACAGGCCAAGTATGCAACTGAAGCTGGTCTTGAACTTAGGGTGGTCCTCCTGCCTCAGCTTCCTCAGCTAGGGTTACTGCAATTCGGAAACTTCGAAGTGTTTGGACAGGATAGTGAACCCCTGTAATTAAAAAGCTGCCAGAAGAACAGAGCTGCTAGTATCAGAAATCTATCCAATCTGCATGAAAATAGCTGCTGAGAAACAGCTCTAGTCCTTTGCTGTACCAGTGGGGAACCACCCACTCCTTTGATAGACAGTTATTAATCTATGGATCAAAAAACCCACACTTAGCCAACCTTCCTTTATCCCTTTTGGTACATAGTATAAACAGAAAAATATGGCTCCATGGGGCGGACCAGTAGCCCAGGGCTGGCAGAATTATGTCTCTGCTAGACTGGAAAAGACAGACACCCTGACTGTTTGACCAACAAATGTATAGAAAATAGCAGCTGGTAAGTAGCAATTACATAATAATCTTGTCCAAAGAAAATGTGGGCTCAAATTAAGATGATTTCACAGGAAAACATTAAGGTATACAAAGAGTTCTTAATAAATAGAAATAAATAGTGCAGGGTTTGCGCCATGGTTATTTTCGGTGGTTATCTGACCCGTTGCGGCGGCTGTTCAGGTGCATTTTCCGAAGGGCTCAGTGCGGCATTTTGCTCTACAAAAACAACTAGATCCTTTCCAGCCAATGATTACTTGTAATTATGCTTTCCCCTGCTATTATTCTAATAGACCTGTCATGTTGCTGAGAGGACTTGCGTTTGGAATATACAACGGCTTTTATGGATGGACGGCGGGAACACTTAATATCGCCCTATTTTTGAATTATCAAGTTCTATCCTTTTGAAGTCTGTGTTAGTGGAACTCCTATTTATGAGATGTGCTGTGCTTAAAGGTTTGCTATTGATGAAGAGGTCCAACAGAGCCTTTATCGAAAGTACGGCAGCATTCTCCCTGAGAGATAAATAGCCGTGCTAAAAGGTATGGTGTGTACCTAGGCTGCAAATTACTAGCCAAGTACCTCGTCCCAGTATACTTCAAAAATACCTTTATGCTTCTTGTTTGTTCTCCTTTCCATTGAGATGAATGACATTTCTGAAACACAGAGGGGTGAGGCGTGCTTGTCGTCGCTGGTCATAGGCGTTAATTGCGTTGCAGGGGCTCATTTGTTCTGGCACAGGGTGTCTGTCTGAAGACTCGCACATGAACACAGCTCGCAGGCACTGTGCTTGCCATTTTGAGGATTTACTTGGCTTTATGTTCTGTTAGCCAAAAGGTGGACTTAGCTGGATTCCAACACGTTTTGGAGGAGGGAAGATGCATGCAAATGAATCACCCATCTCAGCACCTGTTCTGGGGAATCTGAGCAAAGCTGGGGTCAGATTAAGGGCCTGTAGCTTCCAGGCGGGGCTGTGTACAGAGTGGGCCTCACTTCTGGGTTGGACCGATGGGAACAGGCAGCAGTCGAGATTTAGAATTCTGGGCATAGCCTGATGCAAGAGGTGCTATCAAAAAGTGGCCTCAAGGTCTGGTTATCTGGGCCAATTGGATGACCACCACCTTTTGCTGAAGCTCCTTTTAGCAGCTCCACCAAATAGCTCATTTGTGGGCCCAGAGGTAGAAGCATTTGGGACTAACGTAACTGGATGATGCAGGCTCTGTTTTGGCCCTTGGCATCTATGGTGTATTGTGTGGAAAGATACATGGATGGTTGACACACATAGGAATTTGAAGGGAATTCGTGCTGTGGCTCTCTCATGTATGTAGAAATGCATTTTGAGGCAGTCAAGCTTCCAGCTGGTATCCTGGAAGCAGACATCGCTCCCTTGGCAGCCAACATAGAAAACACAGAGGCAGGCCCAGGGAACAGCTTTGGACCATGCGACAAGAATTTCACATCAATTCCCCAAAGAAGGCAAACTATTGCTCCAGTGTTCGTTGGCTGTTTTTCATTTAGAACCTTCATGCATCAGAACCTTGCCTACACACTCCCTGTCTAATTCATCTTCACCCATATATTTTACCATTACGGATAGCCTTCCCCTTAAGCTTGTCTATTTACTAGCTGGTGTGACAGATGACAATGACGCTGAGCCATGCTAGATGGCATTTGTGTGGCTCCAGTGCCAGAAGCATTCTAAGCCCGGGTGTTGCATATTTATTGATCTCCATATTCCCAATAATCTGATGCCCGTCACATTTGACAACACTATGTGGCGGGGTCAGCTAGATGGGGCTAATGAAACTGTTTCCAAGATGGATGTTGTTTTCCACAACATTACCCTTGCAAATAGCTGTCAGTGGGGGTATTTCACTGTCGGGTCAGGCATTTGAGAACCTTTTTTTTTTTTTTTTTTTTTTTTTTTATGTTCATAGTTGACGTTAACATTAAACAAAACCCGAAGCTATTAGGGTTTAGGATTTGTATATGAGAGAAATCATGGATGGCTTGGCATCTTTCCAAATGAAAATCTTATTAACAGACGTGGTGCTTGTGGCAAAGTCCTCAGAAATTGGAGATTGGCTTGGCTGTCTAAAATGCTTGACAGATTAGCCCGAGATGATATGAAAAACCAATGGGAAACAGTGAGGTCTGAGGGATTAAACAGGCAAACAGGGCTTGCTGCGGACTACAGGGTTGGAAGTACTTCCTGTTTCTTAGCTTCTGGCTGCTCATGAGCAGCTGGCACCAAACACAGTGAGCTTTAAATAACACCTTGAAAAGAAATTCTCACAAGTAAATAACAGAAGGTTTGCAAAGAGGACCCAGGATGAAGAAGAGCTGCTCAGGAGTTGATGGCACTTGTGTGTCTGGGCACTGATGAGGATGTTAGCGATGGATTCCATGCCTGCCCTTTGGAAATGCTGCAGAGGGCCAGTTAGAGACTTTGCGCTGTGTGTCCGTGGTTTCCATGCTGGGCCCATTCTTTTGAGCTTCTCTGTGTGTTTCTGTACATGTGTGTGTGTAGGCGCGTGTGTACAAATGCATGAGCTTCTCTGTGTGTTTCTATACGTGTGTGTAAGCGCGTGTGTACAAATGCATGAGCTTCTCTGTATGTTTCTATACATGTGTGTGTGTGTGTGTAGGCGCGTGTGTACAAATGCATGAGCTTCTCTGTGTGTTTCTATACATGTGTGTGTGTGTAGGCGCGTGTGTACAAATGCATGAAGAAGCCAGAGGTCAGTGTCAGGTGTCCTCTATTGCTCCCCATTTTATCTTCTGAGCCAGAGCCTCTCACCAAACTCAAGGCTCACTGATGGTTACACAGACTGGCCAGTGATCTCAGTGAAACTGTGTGTTTCCCCTCTCCCCCCTCAGTGCTAGGTTTACAGATGTGCTCTGCCATGTCCAGCTTTTTACATGAATGCTGGGGACTTGAACTCAGGTCCTCATGCTTGCCTGGCAGGCACTTTACCAAGTGCACTGTGTTCCTAGACCCTGAGCATTCTCTCTAATGAGAGTTTTCTGAAGTGTCAGCACCTCTGTCCATCACATCCTCTTTTGGGCCAACCCTTTTCAGCACCTGAAGTGAAAAGAATTGTCCAGTCCAAGCAAGGAAGGTCAGTGCTGGATGGAGGCTCATGTTCTCTTCAGATAGGAAACTGCCTTCTCCTTCATGCCCCGTCTCCACCCCTAAGGAACATGCATATCTCCCAGCAAACAGGCTCTGTCTTATAAATACCTATGAGGGATAAAGGAAATGAAATTAGACAAAGACAAAAAGCCAGCTTCACACGAGGCTGCGTACAGTTCAAGAGACAAAATTCTCATTAAAGAAAACACCATCAAAGAGGATCACATAAGAGATGAGAGTTAAAGCCACCC
The DNA here is from genome assembly GCA_030556225.1 of Cricetiscus sungorus. NCBI lineage: Eukaryota > Metazoa > Chordata > Mammalia > Rodentia > Cricetidae > Cricetiscus > Cricetiscus sungorus. The sequence goes on from JANBXA010000007.1 coordinate 91,179,547, forward strand.
TAGGTAGTTTTAATTTAGGCATGAGCAAATTACATGGATAGTGGTTGCTATAGTAACTTCTAGACAATATGGCATTTATGTTACTATTGAGATGTCTTATACTTCACCAAAGTGAGAGTGGAAGAGGGTCTTTAGGAGCATGCAAACACCACCCTTAGCAGATGATTCTCATAAACATTTCACTTCTTCTGTCTTAGTGTTTATTTATAATGGAATTAGTATCTACAATTATACACAGCCCATGAGTTTTTGTTGTTGTTAGAAATTTCTCCTAAACAAGACGTCCATTTCGATGACGAATCCTCCTGTCATATCTGAGGGCACCCTGCCTGCCAATTTGGCTGGCTTCGGAGAAGAAAATTCTGTGGTTCCCTTGTGGTATTGGTAGGCCAACATGGAGGTATTGAATCTGACCCAAAGATCAAGATAGCCAAAGAATTCAGGGTAGGATAAAGCCTATGATTTTTATGTTATTTTCAGAAACTTTGTCAATTAGCATAATTTTGAAAAGCACTTGAGATCCTTTCTGGAGACAAGATGTTCAAGGGTCAGTGCTGAGATGCCAGTGTGTCCCGTGGGTGGCTGGAATCCTTATAGACTGGGGATAGCAAGGAGGGGAGGTGCCACTTTGCCTGGAGACGACTGTGGACAGCCTCCAGTTCCTCAGGCCCTCGTGAGGGTGTGGAGGCTTGGCAGCAAACTCCTTAGGGTGATAACCTAACGATGGTTCTTGTCTTTTTCACAACTCCTGGACACCTATTCCAACGTGGTTTAGGCAATGCAGTTTGCATCTAGTTCTTCTAAATTATCAAGATGAAACAAACTGATGTTGCTGTAATTAAATTGTACTCGTTAATCAGTCCCCTTTCCACTTGGGACAGAAAGGAGTGTTATGAAGAAGGGAAAGTGCAGAGGTAAGGTTTCATTTCCTAATAGGTGGCACCCTGGAAATGATGTAGGGATGCATACGCCTTGCTTCTGTGCATGTTTTGCTTTGCTTTGGTTTTGGTTTTTCGAGACAGGATTTCTCTGTAGCTTTGGAGACTGTCTGGGAACTAGCTCTGTAGACCAGGCTGGCCTTGAACTCACAGAGATCTGCCTGCCTCTGCCTCCTAGGTGCTGGGATTAAAGGTGTGGGCCACCACTGCCCAGCTAGCACTGTGCATGTTCTTGACTTGCTCTCTTAGCACAATCATGTTCAATTTGCTCTCTGTAAGATTACACGGGGTAGTGAGGTGGATGTTGTCTGCGGTACTAAGGACATCCAAGTTCTTCTTCCAGGCTCTGCCATTTCCTAGCATTGTGGTCAATTACCAGCCCAGTAATACTTCCTAGTTGTAAAATGACACTTAGGATGTGTACTCAGTCGGGTGTAACTGGTGTGATCCAGCTTTCTTTCCATCAGTATATCAAATATCCTGAACTAATCAGTCAGAAAGAGACTAGTTTTATTTCATTCATGGTCTGAGTTTCCAGCCTAGGTTCCCTCTGATTCCACTGTGCTTGGGCCTGTGGCCGGGCAGCATGGAGAGAGGGGGGAGGGCAGGGGAAGGATGGAGAAGGGGAGAGAAGGAAGGGAGAGGGAGAAGGAGAGGGACAGGAGACCCACAATCCTAATGGGCACATGCCCAGTTACTGAAAGGCCTCCCGCTATGCCCCTCTCCTTTACAGTGCCGTCATCTCCCAATAGCAACAAGCTGGGAACAAGCCTTTAACACGTGACCTTTGGGCAGAACTAGATGAAGCACAGTGCTGGGACAGTCCAGCCAAGTCTCTGCCCTGTCACTTCTCTCCATTGTGACTGTATGGCATATACTTTTATAGAATACTGACTGCCGTAGCTTTCCTTTAAGGAACACAGGCAGAGATTTCTCCAGTCTTCGCAGTCAAATGCAAATTCCTTTGTTTTCCTGATTTTGAAGAGTTGCTCAAATGAAAAGCCATTTTGAAATCAATGTGGCTTGGCTTTTAGGGCTAGAAGGAGCCGAAGCCATCAGTTTGAGCTCTTTGCCTTCAGGCTGAAAATGGGTTTCAATTCTTATTTCATAAACGAAGCAATTGAATTTCTCCTCGGAGCTCAAGTGACCAATGCCATCTCATGGCTCTCAGTAATTTGGAAGCCTCTACTTGCTCTGAGTTTATGCTTCCAGAGAGTTCTCAATAAGGAACGGTTCCAGGCCATTCAGACAGCTCAGTGGATTAGGGCACTTGTTGCCCTGTCTGGACACTGGAGTTCAGTCTCCAGAGTCCGTCTGGTGGAAGGGGAGAATTGACTCTTGCAAATTGTCCCCTGACCTCACATGGGTGCTATGGCATATGCATACCTGCTAACACACACACACACACACACACACACACACACACACACACACACACATACACACAGACACATACACACACACACTCACACAGATATACACAGACACACACACACTCACACAGACACACACACACACAGACACACACACACACAGACACATACACACACACTCACACAGATATACACACACACACATTCACACATACACACACACACTCACACAGACACACACACACTCACACAGACACACACACACAGACACACACACACACACACACAGACACATACACACACACACTCACACAGACATACACACACACACACACTCACACATACACACACACACTCACACAGACACACACACACTCACACAGACACACACACACACAGACACACACACACACAGACACATACACACTCACACAGATATACACACACACACACTCACACATACACACACACTCACACAGACACACACACACTCACACAGACACACACACACAGACACACACACACACACACAGACACATACACACACACACTCACACAGACATACAACACACACACACACACACTCACACATACACACACACACTCACACAGACACACACACACACTCACACAGACACACACACACACACTCACACAGACACACACACACACACACACACACACACACACACACACAACTAATAATGGTAAAACTTAAAAGGAGCCTTTCTGAGAAAGAACATTTACCTGTATGTTAGCAACTCTCCACTCAGTTATTGTCTACACAAGCACTGGATTCCACCAGAAGCAGGTGGTGGACCAAGAACCTACAACAGCCAGGGAGGGAGCCGGAGAGAGGAGCACTGTAGAAGAGCATTTGTCACCTGACTTAGTTCCGACCTACCCCCAGCTCTGTGCCTGAGATGCTTCTGTGTCCCACCCCTGCAAAACTCATTAGACCATGAAACCAGCAAATAAGAATGAATTCTTTCTTTCTTTAAATGTCTAGTCCCAGAAATTCTTTGGAATAATATGTCAAAATGGTTATTTCATCTGTTGAAATTGGCTGGAAAAAGCTCAGGATTTCTTTAGGTGTGTATGAGATTTCTAGGTAATAGCCGGCTTTCTACATGTGAATGGAACTCCATACATGCCTTCTGAATGTATAGGCAGCCTGGCACATTCATTCTCATAGAGGGTAATTATTACAGTCCTTCCCCCTGAAATGAGCCTTTTGTTTTATGTTTTCAGTGGGAACTTGTGAAATATTAAGATATTTTACTGCCTTAATGCTCTGAATTGTTTGCCTCTCCATATTGCAATCTAAAACTCATTAACAGTTGAACAATTTAATCAGAATGAATCAAGTTGTGGAATGGATGCAGGGGCCAGTTCACAGACCCATAAAGCATGGCTGAAACTTTCCTGAGCAGCTTCATAAAACTTGGAAGGCAGCAAGAAAGAGGTGATTATCTTGGACGGTGTCAGGGTGCACAGAACCTGGAGCCATGAACTTGGTAATTGCTCTCCTTCACTCAGCACATTTGCAGAGCTTGCTCTTAATTCATGGGATGGGCCCACGATTACAGGGATTTAATCACAAAACCGTTCTGCAAGGGTTTCTCTTCACAATGGGCATGGCCAGGAAAACAAAGTGAAAGGGGATATATCAGGCCTGACTTTAATTCCAGGAGAGGGCCTCTGATAAAATACCCCACCACCACACATACATACTCACATACAGACACACACACACACACACACACACACACACACACACACACACTGTGGTGCCAGGAAACCTCAGTTTTAAAATCTTTTAATTTAATTTAGTCTGTGCGTGTGTGTGTGTGTGTGTGTGTGTGTGTGTGTGTGTGTGTGTGTGGTGTATTTTTGTGTATATGTTCATGTAGGTATGTGTATATGTGCATGTGTGTAGTGCATGTGTAGGCCAGAGAACAACATCAGTTATCTTTCTCATTTCTATCTTAGTATTTTCAAGACAAGGTCGCTTACTGAACTTGGAGTTTACTAACTCAGCTAGGACAGCTGGCTAGTGAGCTGCAGGCATCCTCTTGTCTCCGCTTCCCATGTGCTGAGATTATAGACACATGCTCCTGTACCTAGCTTTTCCTGTGAGCGCTAGGGATTTGAACTAGGGTCTTCATGCTTGCACAGTGAACGCTTTACCAACTGAGCCATCTCCCCAGCCCGTCATTATAAAGAGTATTATTTATCTCAGGGTTCTCCACAGAGACAACTAAGTGTCTGTTTTGTGGAAGTGGGTTTTAGTTTTTTTGGGTTGTAGTTACATCAAATATTACAAAGTATCTGTCAGAATCCATAATAAAGATGCACTTGAATTCAGTGTCACCAGTAGTGTGACCAACTCTACCCAGAATACTTAGGACTGTTGTCACGTTAACACAAAATTTTGCTGTGTCCTGAAGTCTATCAGCTTACAGGCTAATGGGGATGGTTGCCTGAGATAAGTTCCATGCCCCAAGATAGCTTTGTCTCTGAGCCTGGAAATTACTTTTTCCTTTAGTATAAGAATTTTGCCTACAACTTCTGAAGCAGATGGTTGTCCAGAATTATGGATTTTGTTCATAGTTTTGACCCTGTTTTCTGAGAATGAGTTGAAGTACTTTTTTAGAATTCTAACATAAGCCTGGGTGTCAGCGATTTACCCATCTCCCTGGCCAAGTGAGACTTGTAAAAAGTACACAGTCACAATTTTAATATTATGAATTCAAGTTGCACTCTGTATACCAGGCACCTTTGTCGTTTTTAAATTTGCACAGTGAAGCACCATTTCTCTCATTCTAAGACTTATTCCAAGTTTGCCTTGTCACTTTGCTCTTTCTCATTGTTAAGCATTGGCCTTCAGGATTGGGTTTCTTCAGAGAAAGAGATTTCCGGACCTCCTCTGATACCCTGATATTTTTAATGTTCAGTGAGATCAATCTTAAGCTCACCACCTCTGTTCTGTACCACCCAGGCCTGAGGCTGCCCCCTTTTCACTTAGTTTCTCATCTGTGAAGATGGTAAGGCATAGCTGCAGGGTTACCATAGTTACAGCTCATGAGGGCTAAGTTCCTTAGTGCCTGAGATCATGTCAAACAGACATGGCTTGGCCAAGTCTGACAAAGATACTGTAGGCTGTGCCAGCTGGTAAGGGCACCTTTGTTCTTGGCCTAGACACACTGGTTCTGTCACTGGCACAAACTCTTGATGCCTGATTTCCAGGATACCTTGTGGCACAAGACTTATGAGAAACCACTGGAGAAAGACAGCAAGTTCTCTATTAATTACCACTGGGCTTGTGGGATGTCTCAAGTTCAAACTCACACTGCTTATGATGTAATGTTTGTGTATAGAATAATGCTGTCTTTTGGCTTTTATTTGGACTCTGGTGTATCTAGATTTACTCTTGATACTTTTGCTAACTGTCTTATGTTGGATCAATCAAGATTTGTTATTTCTGTTTCCTTAGTGGCTACCCTCCCATTTTAACATAAATACTTTTATTAAGAAATAACATTTCTTGGTTTCTTTACCCTTTCTTCTTCTAATCCTAGGAGGCTATTAGAACATTGCCTATCAGCCTCAGCAACATAAAACATTTTGGTAATGTTATTCTATTTACCCCTGTCATCATTACCACTATTACTGTTGCTGTTATAACCATGATGGAATATTTTGCCGTAAATCCCAGACATCATGTCTTTCTGTGTTCCTCTCTTCCATATAACCCTATGCCATTATCATAGTAAACAAAATTAAATAACAATAACATTGTTCTATCTCTCCAGATTTAAATTTCTCTGGTTGTCTTAAAAATCTCTTTTACATGGTGTGTTTGAATAACTAGCTTAATTCAGGTTCACATTCCATATTTGGTATTTTCTCAAGGATATCCCATGTCAGTCCTCCATCTCTCTCTCTCTCTCTCCCTGGCGCGCGCGCACACACACACACACACACACACACACACACACACACACACACACACACACACATTTTTGAGACAGTATCTCATATAACTTGCCTCAAACTCACTATACAGCTGAGGTTGACTTTGAACCTTGGCTCCTCCTGCCTCTGTCTCCTAAGCACACCACTATGTCCGCTCAAAACATCATTTCTTTTTGAAGAAACTGTAAACTGTCTAATGCTCTGGAGTTTGCTGGCTGCTTCTAGTCAGTGCTCTATAAGTTCAGCCTTTGGTTCCTTAATACAAACCAGCGCTTGACTTCAGTACTATTTTGATTCTATTTTTAGGGTGGGAAGACTTATGTGTGTCACTCATATGACATTAAGCATTCCTAAGTTTCTGTGTACTCGTCATCCTAGTCTTCTCTAGAACTTCTTCCTGCTAAGGTTCCATGGAGCCCCCAGTGTTGTCAGCCTGATGGTATTGAGAGGTAATGGAGCTTTTCAGAGGGGATTAGGTCATGAAGTCTCTCTCTCTTATCAGTGGATTAAGATCATTCTATAAGAGGCTTTATAAAGTGTGAGGCTCACTTGTCATTCCATGCTGTGGGAAGGCAGTGTCCCTCTCATCTGGAGGTAGTATCTTGGAAATGGATAGCATCCTTCCACAGTCACTGAACCTACAGGTGCCTTGATCTTGGCTCCACAGCCTCCGGAACTGTGAGAAAATAGATTTCTGTTCTTTATCAAGAAAATGTCTACTCTCATTTTGAAACACTCAATCCTAAATGGTATGTCTCCAACAGACCCCTCTGCTTGGGGCTCAGTGAGCTATGCAGAATAGGAGATAGAAAGATTGTAAGAGCCAGAAGGGATGGATGACACAAAGTAAACAGTGACTTCCAGACACAATAGGTTTGGTACACACTTGAACTCACAGAGACTATGGTAGCATATGCAGGGCATGTACATGTTCAACCAAGACAGGTTTCAGCACCGAGAGGGGAAGTAGACCCAATCTTCCATCTCTGAGAAGCCATCTCCATTGACATCTGCTTGCAAAGAAAAAATCAGTTTTCTCCAAATGAAGCCTTACTGGGTGGGTTAACCATACTACATACACTTCAAGACAGTCCCCATGCCTGTTAGTATATGGCCAACACAGAACAAACTCAATGGTATTTTTTGTAGACTTACTTTGGTTGCATATTGCTTTGTTTAAGTTTTTTTTCCTTTATTTTTTTCTTCTTTCCTTCTCCTTCTTCATCTTATTGGTCTTTGGCTTGAATATTACATTATTACATTTTGGGTTTTTATGAGTTTTGATTTTGTGTGTGTTTGTGTCTCTATGTATATGTGTGTTTTCCCTCGTTTTTTTGAGACAGGGTCTCTCTTTATAGTCCTGGCTGTCCTGGAACTCACTATATAGATCAGGATGACCTTAAATTCATAGAGACCCATCAGCTTCTGCTCCTGAGTGCTGTGATTAAAGAGAAGCTCTACCATGTCCAGTTTTGTTTTGTGTTTTTGTTTTGCTTTATTTTCTAAATTCTGGCTTGTTTGAGGTTTTTTTGTTTGCTGTTTATTTTTCCTAAATAGTGAGAGAGAGAAAGAGCATCATTTTGGGAGGATGGAGTAGTGTGTGTGGGGGAATCTAGGAAGAGTTGGGGGAAGGAAAAATGAAGATCAGAATATATTGCATGAAAAAAATGCAATTAAAATATTTAAAGATAAATAAATAAATTAATTAATAAATTACATACTCTTAGATAATTACATATCAGTCAGCAGTAACATTGGGTAGAGAGATAGAAAGATGAGCCCTGCTGGAAGTCTATTTCCTGTCTCTACACTTCACTACTCTAGGTCTTTCCCTGTGTGTAAGCACAGTTTATGGTTTTGTCTTTTGGTGGCTGGCTTATTGTTCCTAGTGTGATGCCTTCAAAGTTGATCCATGGTGCTGCTTGGGACAGGACCCCCCCCTTTTTTTTGAGATAGGGTCTCAGTATGTAGCCCTGGCTATCCTGGACCTCAATATGTAAACCAGGCTGCCCTTAAATTTATAGAGATCTGCCTATCTTTGTATCTTGAGTTCTGGAGTTAAAGGTGTATGCTACCACACCACACCCAATTCCTTAACATTCTAAAAATGAATACTGTTTCATTGTATGTCGGTGGCATCTTTTATCTGTTTGTTGGTGGATACTTGGGCTGCTTCTGCCTGCTTCTGCCTTCTGAGATTGTGAATAGGAATGGCATTGCTGAGTTAATGGCTTCCCCATTTATCTGTGATATTTGTCTGGATCTGTTATTTTCACATGCGTTACTAAATGGTGATGTTTCTAGTATCTTCTATTTACACATTTTCAGGAGAGTAAGTTGATAGCATTGGCAGAATGAATTGTGACATCACTTTAGCTACTGAGGCAGCCATGCTACTGACTGCTGTCTTTAGATTCAGTGATTCTGTACTTTGTACCGATTTGGACTCTGCATCTCTGTGTGCTTGGGTTTTCATTGCTTGGAGGATTGGAGAACTTTCCCTGTCTGCCTCTTGCATTCTTAGGTGAGAACTTTCTAGTCATATTTTGCTGGAGGGCTTTGAAGGGGACCACTCTATTAAGCTGTGTCTCAGTTGGAGATTCTTTTAATTTGTGGGTCAAGGGCCCAACTAATGTTGTCATACAGGCATTCTGCCCCTCAGCCCTGACCTTGGAGGCTATGTGTGGATCCTATATTCTGCTGGGCCCCAAGGGATGCTCTTCAGTGTTCACCAGTCTGACTTGGAGTGCTCTCTTTGTCCCTAATACTGGGAGGTCTCCCTGTCCTACTTCCAAGTCTATCTATACATTTCATTTGGGTGTTCCTATCCACCCAGCATCTCCGCATATAACAAGCAGAAGGAACTCTCTAGGAGCTGAGGTGTTCTCTTTCTCCTTGGAAGAAATGAGATCCGTGTTTTCAATAATTAGACCAAAAGAATAAAGTGAAGTAGGATTGAGGGTGAACATTTGCAATGCAGTAGTCTCTTTTAAGGAGGCAGTTTTAGAGGGTTGAAATCAAAGCTTTACCTTTACCCCAAATTGAGTAAGGGGCTTCCTGTCCTGCAAGTAAATGTTCTGGACTTTGCTCATATTGTAGTGAGATATTCGCTTCTCCTGCACCTGTCACACTGACCACACCCACTGGGGATGGGTTCAGGGGCAGACATGCCATGGAAGAACTAGGTCTGGGGTGGGAAACCCCAGAGCTTGCTCTTACCTGCTGGACAGAGACAAAGCATCAGGAGGCCTCCTTGGGACTAGAGCCTGCTGGCGTTCATCTGTCTCTGTTGTAAGTTATTTCTCCCTGCATAAACATCTATTCATCCTATCTGTTTTCCCTTATCCTTATTTTTCTACATTACATATATGTGTCTGCACTGTCGGAAGAAGGAGAAAAACCAATCACTAAATGGCCCTAATGGCCTCTTTCCAAAGTTCACCATACACATTGCAAACAAGTTGTATGTGACTGGGCTTCTGGGAGGAAAAGGTCACTAAAAGAAAAGAAGCCCAGATAGTCCTGATGGGACAATTAGGAAAAAACACTTAAGTTTCTTTCATATGCCTAGTTGTGCAGCCAACAAGGTATGCAGCACCATCTGCTCATTCCTAATAGAGCACAGAGTTGACCTTTCCTCTTCCAAAGGGGTGGTTCTCTCTTCTAAAGCACTGGTATTTCTAAACTGAGGCTATGACTCTATGCTAGAAATAACTTGTGACTGAATTAGTCTGAATGGTGGAGAATGGGATCTAAAGTTGAGGTTTTCTGTGTCTCAAGAGCATTTTAGCCTTACACAGAGGTGCAGCAGCTTTTCCACGCCCATCTGAAGTCTTATGTACGAAGAACAAGTCATGGAAGTTCCTTGTACCACAGAGACCTCCAATTGCCATTTCTTCTGATTTATCCCCCCCATTTTTTTTTACAACACCCTAAACAGACAGTACCAAGTAGAATCTCTACATTTTCTAAGCAGAGATCTGTCACAATCATTCTCTTGAATCCCACCCTTCAGAGCAAGTTTCCTCAGAAGCCAAGTCTGATCCTCTGGTCTGGCCCTCAGGGCCCTGGAATGAAGTCTAATGGCCGACTACCGTCAGATGCCCTCTGCTCTTACACTGGTTACAGCCTTGTCTGTAACTAATTCTTGGATCTGCAGTCCCTTCTTCCTCACAGAGACCATGTAATTAGTCCTTGACACATGGAATCAAAGAAAACAGTGCTGACACCCCAGGCTCCAGTGTGTTGCTGAGCTTCCTCAACTGCATTTGCCTCAGATTGGGTTTGGTCCTTGTTGCTTCTTTGCTGCCGTGGTTGACTTGACTGTGTACTGGGTACCCAGATATTTGGCCCCACATTATTTCTGGATAATTAGTGTTTGCTTTGTGCTCAGTGAAACAGATGGCTGCCCTACTGTGCACTAACAAGCATCATATAATCCATTGAGATCCTGATGCAAACACAAAATGTTGGAAGACAGACATTGTCCCTTTTGCCTGACACCGTCTTCTCTGATCCTCATATTGGATTTACTCTGTAAATGCCCTGGTCCTTAGACTTTAGGGCTTGAATTTTGTTGCTGCCTGTTCTGAGTTTTTAATTTGCAAATGGCTGATTGTGGTACTTCCCAGTCCTCCTTATGACCCTTCTATATAGCCTACTGTCATGGTTTCTCTGGATAAACTTAATACACCAAAATGCAAAATGCAACTCCCGCAGGTCTTATTGCTCTGGCTCCCTGAGTGTGTTCTATCTCTATCTCTGAGAATTTGCCAGGCTGAACTGTTAATATTATCCAATGCCTGCCACACATCTGAGGCAACGTCTTACCTAGTATGAAGGCATCAATGGCAATAAAATGAGTAAAAGGGCACTTTGGACATGGGTGCTTGTAGTCGAGTCTCCTCTCTATGGGAAAGCTGGACCTGAGGATCTCGTGGCAGATTCCACCTGACATCAGACTGTCCATTGACACACTTTGGTTTCCTCCATGGAGGCTGGGCTAGTTTCCCAGACTAAAAGGATCAGAGGGCAGAACCATTTAGTGTTCTAGCAGGAGCACTGTTGCCATGGGAAGATGCTGAGTGGGTAGGTGAATAAGCCAGTGGGAAAACGAAGTGACCAGGGGAAACCACTGCGTGATGAACAAAGCCATCAGTGGGAACATCTGGAGTGGCTCCTGGGACCCTCATGAACACAGAAGGCAGAGTAGGGTCACTACAATCTGAGGAAAGAGCTGAGCTACGTGTATAAAAGAAAACCATGGGCTTAGTGAAAAGAGGAAGGAAGGGGGCTTTGCTGCACTGAGACTTTAGGAATCTACTCATTCCTCTCTGTTCAGCTATTGGTCTCTCCACCCAATCATCTACCTATCCATCATCTATCAGCTCATGAGTTTGAGCATCCATCTCCATTATCCATCCATCCCTGTTTTCCTCCCTGCTTCCTTCTCTTTTCAAATATCCACATTATACTAGGGATTAGAAACCCACAATATGACAGATACTGTTCCATTCTCAATGGAACTTGGTGTGTATACCAGTTACTTGTCTTACTGATGTGACAAAATCACTGACAGAAACACCTCACAGAAGGAAGGGCTTATTTTGGCTCACAGTTCTAGAGATACAGTCCATCATGGTGGGGAAGGCCTGGTGGCAAGAGCAGAAGGCAGCTGGGCACATTGCATCCACAGTCAGGAAGAAGAGAGAGAGATGACTGCTCCATTCCTGGGATCCTAGGCCTGGAATAGTACCACTCACATTTAGGATGCCCATTCACACCTCAGTTATTGTAATCTAGATAATCTCACAGATTTTTTTTTCTATGGTGATTTTAAATTCTATCAGATTGTCAGTCAAGATGAACCATCGCAGTATGTAATGGGAAAAACTTCATGCAAGCTTCTGTATAATAGGATAATGACTCAGAGGTACACCCTCCTCTATGCTGTGAGTGACATTTAAGTTTTCCTGAATTAGGAACAACTCTGCAGAGGAGGTGGGGCTAAGAAGAAACATTTATAGACTTGAGCTTTGCCTTCTTCCTCACCTATAGGAGGAGGGCATAGGGCCAAATGATACAGATGGAAAAGCTTTCTGTCAGTTCAGAAGTGGCAGACCCAGATTTTATCCTGGCCTTTTATAAAGTGCATGGTAGGCTAGTGGGAGACAGAGATAGTTCTATACTGGGTAGGGCTTGGGGCACCCCACTTTAGAGAGGCTCCCAGATCTTGTCCCAGAACTGATCATTGTTCCTGAAGAGCTGGTGGAAAAACTTCATTATCCTACTCCTTGTTCCCAGGACAAGGCTAAAAGAGACTCTCCAAGCTTATTCAGACCCTAAGACCTCATTGTCTGTATTGCGACAGGAGCCTTCTGAATTTAATAGCCTCCATTCAGAGTGATTCAAACCTTGAAATTTAATTATCTTAATGTTAAGTGTTTTGTGTTTCGTTATGGCGCGATGACCATTCACTGTTAGGAGGGAGCTCTGTGTAACTAAACCATCTCCACCTTAGTGGAAAGGAAAACTGAATCTATTTAAAGGAAATTTCCCCCAAAGTAATTGCCTTCCATGAAACACCGAGTAGGCTCCAGGACTGAATTTATAAAGCAGACGGCTGTGGATGAGAGCTACCATATTTGGCATGGTTCTCATTAATCCTGGGTCTCCGTGAGGAGCGATGTGAAAGGTTCAGACTCTAAGTGACAGGTGTTTATGGTTTACAATTGCATTAAACAGGCTCTTAAATATGGGTTAAAGGCCTCCATGAAATATAGAATATACCTTAAAACGTGGCCGAAATTTTTACCATTTTGGACCTTGCATCGCTTACAGAATTAGCATCGCTTTTGGTTAATCAACTGCCAGTGTAAATTGCTGTGGTCTGAATCGCTTCCAAGCTCCAGTAAGCGCAGTTTGCTTTGGCCTGTTGCTTTTCTTTTTTTTTTTTTCCCTCCCCCTTTTCTTTCTTCTTCCCCTGGGCCTACCGAAGGCCTTCGGCTGATGGAGAGCTTTTAATTTCACATTTTGGCCCCCACCACAGGTGATCAACAAAGGTTTCCCCACTGCTCTGGCTGGGGTCATCCGGCCTCCCGTCAATCCCACTCCCGTAATTACACCCAAAAGGTGCCTGAGATCCGCAGCTAATTTGCGGCCTCTGTTTAGCAGAATTTAATAGCAGGTATTACTGCTGCCGCGGTAATTAAGGACCTTTGTCAATAAGACGGAATGGATGGCCACACTTGGTTGTAATCAGTGGGCTCTCGAGAGCCGGAGGAGTGAAAAAAGGAGAGAAGCAATCCATTTTGTGAATAACACCGCCTCCTCAGCCTCCTCCTCCCCCAGCTCGGGGGATGGAATAATAATTCCCCAGGCAACGAAAGTACAGGAATAAAAGTACTTACCCTCCAGCCGGTGATTTTTTTTTTGACTTTTTATTTACTCTACTGAGCTTTCTTATTTGCTCCAGGCTGCATTTGATGAAGTATTGTTTAAACAGCACGGAGCAAAATGAATGAAGGGCAGTAGGGAGAGGAGGCGGGATTTTAACCAGGTGGCCAGGGAGGCGCCCTTCTTGAAGGTGGATGGCGTGATGCTTATCAATTATATTTCCCAGGGATAAAAAAAAAAAAAAAAAAAAAAAAAAAACCTACAAAACCAAGTGGCTTCATGAAGAGGTGGAGGGTGTCATTTTGCGCTGTCTTTGAACATAGCCATTCAGCTCTAAATGGGTCGCCAGTAACAAGCGAGAAGTGAACTTGGGGAGCGCTGTCACCCTCCCTAATGTACCGATGAATGGCCTGGGGAGGGGGCAACCACGGAGGAGAGGGGGCAGGGGCTGGCGGCCACAATTCAAAGACACCGCCAAGGTGTGTGCCCCTCGCGGTAATTGGAGAAGAAGCTACCTTCCCTCGCCGATTTCTGGCCTTTTTACTGGTTTTAACAAGCATGATGCTTTTAATAGTGCTTCGAGTACCACCTTTTTATACTTTCTCCCTTTTTAAAGCAGCTTCAACTATACTCTTTCCGTCGCTAATGTCTGAAAAACTTTTACCTTTAATCATTCCTGGATGAGGCAGCAAACAGGAGCCCTTGCCTTTTGCAATTACCGCTGGATAGCTGCTGCCTGGCAGGGAAGGAGGGGGCATCCGGAAAGCGCTGGGGAGGGGGCAGCTGTGGGTATGTGGTTCTCAGGCATCTGCTGAGGATACAGCAGGGGCCTCTTGTTAGGGGAGGGCAGAGGGTCAGATTTAAATGCCAAGCCTGCATGGTGGAAACAAAAATTCTATCTTACTGGTACTGCTGATGCATCTGGGTCTGTCGGTCACTGGGGAAAATGCTTAAGTTAGGTTAATGTCTATTCCGGGACCTAACCCCTATTTCCTTGCCCAATCTATGGCGTCATCTCAGTTTAGGATCCAACCTCAATTGGATTCTAAACTGAGATGAGGCTGGCCCAGAAGCCAGGTCCTGCTGGCTTCAAATGCAGGTTTAGCAGTAAAGCCATACTCTCAACACCTAGGACCAGTGTACACACACACCTTTTGTATTTCTCAATGGGGTGCGAGAGGCGGAGCTTCTGGTTTACTGGCCTATGGGACTACTCTTGGTCAGTAGAGATTCATGACCTCTGGAGGGGTGGACCCTGGGGGGGGGGTAGGGAATAATTGCCCTCTCCCTACTTTCTCCTCCTATTCTTGGCTTCTGAAAATCATTGTTGTGTTTCTGAAAGTACGCTTCAAACCAAAGATGGGCAGATATCGGAAGCCCTTCCCAGGGGCAGCTTGGGGTGGGACAGGGACTAGCTTCTGCAGTACTTCTGAGAGTGTCTTTGGTATCATAAGAGCACCCCTTTACTCCTCTACTGCCCAGACTCCTTGGGGTGCAAGTCCCAGCCCTGGGGCAATCAGTCCAGCTTGCTAAAACATATACTGAATATTCCCATCTAGAGAGACGCGAAGAAGGTCCTTCTCAGCAAGACTTTCTAGGTGTCAGGCATGCAGGTAGACCCTCAACACCCATCTGAGGCAGTCCCTTCTGCTTGGCACTTACAGTCGGCTTACCTTTGGGATCTAGACACCCACTGGATTCCTGTGAGTTATGGTGTATTGGGGTTATAGCCTGGTTCTGGGGTTCACAGCAGCAGGCCATGCTGATACTTCCATTGACTATTGGTTCCTAAGCACCAGTGAGTTTACAGCACCAAGACAGTCATGGGGGGGATTCCCTTTTGTGTTGATTGTCACCACCTAGTCCCCCCCCCCCCCCCAGCCATGTACCACTGTCTCATCTTTAAGAGGGTGTGACTGAATGACTATTTGCCTGCTTGAAAACAATCATCCCAGCTGGGCTTGTGCACAGCCGACATCAACTCACAGAGGGAGAGGTGGAGCAGGCAGGGTCACAGGACCCTCACTTGGGTATCCAGTTGCCCAATATCATTTATATAATGCTGTCCTACTAGCATTTGACTTCAGGGAGGGTCTAGGGCAGTGGTTCTCAACCTGTGGGTTGCAACCCAGGGGGAGTCAGGTGTCAGACATCCTGTGCATCAGATATTTGTATCACAATCCCTAACAGTAGCAAAATTACAGTTATGAAGTAGCATGGAAATAATTTTATGGTTAGAGGTCACCATAGCAGGAGAAAATGTATTGAAAGATTACAGAATTAGGAAGGTTGAGAATCACTGGTAGATTGTAGACCCTAGACCTTATATATTTTTATACCTTATATATACACCTTAGAGTACATAAGTCAGGAAGATTAGGAGAGGGGAGGCCCATCTATGAGACTATAGGACAGCCATCATCTCTGCTGGGTAGACACTTTCCAGTGAACCTTTTTGGGGAACATCCATATTCCTGTAATTAACCACTCATCTATGCTCTGTAAGAAAGCTCAATAAACTCGTTGGTTCACCAGGGTGAACTCTGGAAGCATTGTATCTCAGTTTGTTGTTGGGACCTTGGTGGAAGGGGCTAGACACTGTGTTTGTCCTCCTGGGGAAGGAACTTTAACAACGTCAGCTCATACACGGTCATGCCCCAGATGTAAAACAGACATACTCCACCTCATTGCTGTAACACAACGCCTGATGGAAGCTCCCAAGAGAAGAATTTCTTTAAGCTCACTGTGGGAAGGTTTGGTGGCAAGAGCACGAGGCTGAGAGTCACATTACATCTGCAGTCAAGAAGCATAGAGATGACAACTGGTGCCCAGCAAGCTCCCTTTCTCTTTTGCCCCTTTGTATTTAGTTCGGGGCCATGGTATGTCCGCAACACTGTATTACTTATACTACAAAATTGTTCAATGTCTTTTTGAATGAAAACCAATTTGCTTGCTAAAGCCAGCAACCCAATGACTCTTTTTTTTTTCTCCACAAAAATGCCAATTTGGAGTCACAGCCTGTCGGTTTGGAGTGGCCCTCTGAGGTTGTTAGTACCTGAGATCTGACTATGTTCTGTCCTTTCGTTGGTGTTGAGACCCTGAAAAAGTCTTCCACTTTTTACGGCTGTGCCTCTGTTTCTTTCTCTGTTCTGACTTGCTTTCATCTCATGGTCATTTCTGGTCTCCTTTTCCTTTGACCTGAGAGCTTAGTAAGCAGACATCTGGCTGGCCTGGCATTCTGATGTTGCATAGACAAAACAATGCATTGGCTCTATTGCATCTTTCACCGATCAAATGCTTGTTTTGGCTTCACGTGGACTCAGTCCAAATGCTTCTGACCCGCTCTTTCAGTCCCAATTCTCAGCACTTGTAAGGAACAGTCTCCTTGTAACGTAGTCCAATTCCCCCAGCTGGGTCCCCAAAGGGCATTTTGAAGCCCTTTTAATTTCCAACCCATTAAAAAAATAAATCTTCTGAGGTCTTACTTCCTATACAGCAGCATGCTCTTTGGCTCGACAGCTGTCAAACTGAAAAACATTCCATGAATTCTCCAAGTAATTTAAAAGTTCCTGGCACTGAAATATGGGTGATGTCTGCTTGGTGGAGAGGGTGCCATTTGTACCTGGGTCATTCGATTCGCTGAATTTTTTTTTTCTCTCTCAGGGAATTACTTTCATAACGGAAAAGAGAAAGAGTGCATTTTATTCAAGTCTTAAATTCGAGTTTCAATCTAACTTGTGACTCTCTTAAGCAATTCTGCGGCTCCCTGGACCTGTGGGATGGGCCATCTCTTAAGTGATCACTTGTTCTTTGCCAGGCATTACTTTTACTTTGTGAGCAAAAAGCTAGTTCCAGCATTTGGAAGGCAGAGGCAGGTGGATCTCTGTGAGTTTGAGGCCATCCTGGTCTATAGAGCAAGTGCCCGGACAGGCTCCAAAGCTACACAGAGAAACCCTGTCTTGGAAAAAAAAATCTACTTGGGTAACTATGTTCTGTGATGTTGTCATATGTATATATGCACATATACATGTATATCTATATTGTCTATTCATATATACGCATGGACCCTTTTAGGATCTTAGCCTCCTGCTCACAGATGAATTTCTTTCTCCTCACAGATTCAAACACCCAAGCCACCATTTGTTTTGAGAAAACAAAGTGCTGTGAAGTCTTGTTATAATTCATTGGGAATTTGGATCCATGGCCTGCTGATACCTTGGCAAGTACAGGGATGTTCACTCTTAAGTTCCTTGTTTGTTTGTCCTTCTGTCCTCATGGTCTTGCTAGTCTGTCCCCTTCCTGCCCCCTCTTCTGATTTCTTTGCTTTCTTCTTTCTTCTTCCTACCCTCTTCCCACTGGAAGTGTGGTTCTCTTTAGTCTCAATAAGGGGCTGATGTCTGCCTTTGGAAAACGTTGCTTCCATTTTCCCCTAGAAAAATGGAGCAGGTTTTTCTTAACTAGTGCAAGGCTCTCCTCTCTAAAAGGTTTTTATTATTGAGTGCCCGGGGTCCTTGCTTCCTGACATTTATCTTCCTGCTAAGCAGGAACAAAAGAGGGAGGCAGCCTTCTGCACCCCGAGTTTCTGAGTAATCACCCAGCGGTTAAATTGGAGCGACCACAACATCTTCTTCATTGTGTCACTTTGGACTTGCTCGTTAATTTATGAGCCTCAACTGTCAAAATAGTTTGTGCAACAGACCCTAAAAATGGTGATGGGCCGTATCAATCAGGCAGGTTTTATGGGCTGTTTTCCCTCACACTAGGTTGGCCTGCTGTATACTGCATGTCAAAAGGAAATCAGCACACACAAAAGAAGTGCCTAGTGAATACCTAACACTGCACAGAGGGAGCTAACTCACTGTGACAGTAGCACCCCACCTTCAGAGGCCTCCTGATGGCTGGTGGGGGGTGTGGACCTCTGCGAGGTCCTGTCCTTACTTCCAGTGCCTTGCTCTTCCTAGAAACTGTTCTGCTACAGTTCGATGCCACAGTGTCGCCTTCGGAGGCCTTTGGCACAGTGTGAAAGGGGAAGAGGGTGGGGCCCACATCAAAAAAGGCTTCTTGATAGAAGTTCCCAGACTCTTTGTGATTATTGATTCTAAATACATCCTCAGTGACTCACATTTTAGTTTTGTTTCTATTGCTATGATGAAGATTATGACCAATAGCAATGTGGGGAAGAAAGGGGCTTATTTTATCTTCCAGTTTTGAGGGAAGTCAGGGAAGCTACCTGGAGGCAAGAGCTGAAGCAGAGACCATGAAGAACAGCACTTACTAGCTTACTCTCCTGGCTTGCTTGCTCAGTTTGCTTTCTTATACATCCTAGCCCCACCTGCCCAGGAGTAGAACTTCCCACAGTGGGCCTGGCCCTCCCCCATCAAATATCAATCAAGAAAATGCCTTATAGACTTCTCTACAGGCCAATCTGAAGGAGGCATTTTCTCAGTTGAGATTCCCTCTACCCAGCTTGTGTCAAGTTGATAAAACCTTAACCAGCCCACCCACACAGCCTGCAGATTGATGGTGCCCTGCTTACATTTGCTAGCGGGATGGACTTTCTCTGTTCTCTGTGAGCCATACACTGCTTAGGGTTCGCATATGATTTGGACTTTTTTCATGGTCATTTTTCTGGCTAGAAATGAATGCAAGTTCATAGGCCTGCAAGATGACTCTGGAGGCCAAAATGTTTGCTGCCAATCTTGACGACCTGAGGCCCACCCCTGACTCCCACAAGTGTACTGTGTGTGGCATATGCACAACCCACCCCCACAAATGAGTAAGGAAAATGTAATAGTTAGATAAAAAAATACAAATTCACCACTGAAAACATAGAGATTTCAAAGAAGAAAAAGCCAACCACTGCTATATTTTATGTAGTTGAGAGAATCTGTACAATTTTGTTTCCTGCTTTTAAAATAATTTTCCAAGTGTTTTTAATTTTCTATGGTAAATCTCCATTATCACCAGGTACCGTATTTTATTTAGTCAGGCAGACAAGCTTTCTAGAACAATCCCAAATGTAGTCACCCTACTGAAAACGAATGCTTCTTGTCACCAAAATACCGGCTCTCCAAGACCAGCACAAGGTCCCAAGGCAAGGTGTTGACTCTTCTGGTGTTCTCTAAGCCAGTGAGCTCTCATTTAGCCTTTCTTTCCACACCCAGCTAAAGCAGCCCATGCTCTCTGAATTCTGGGTTCTCAATCTCCATGAAGTTGCCTCCCACCAACTCTTTTCGAGTTGATCTTTAAATTAGCTCATCGGTGGGAACACTGAATGGCCTTTTGGCATCTCTCTGATCTACCTTGGCTGGCTTTGGATAGAACTGCTTTCTTATTTCTGAGCTGCAGTAATTTATCACAGGGACTGGCTACCCTAGGCTGCCCAGAGTCACTTGGTATGTATGGAATCTCCCTTTTTCTGGACTGTGCCTGACGCATGGAGAAATCAGTCAGTTAGGAGTATAGCCCAGGTGTTGGGAGTCTAAGATCAAACACCAAAAACCCTTCCCAAGCTCCCCGGACTCTTTTTTTATTTCTGCTTTGGGTATGAGGATGTTTGCTAAAATATTCCTGTTGTTGCCAGCTGCTGTCAGAGTTCATGATGGCATTTGTACTGAAAACTCCTAATTTGATATTTCGAAAGTGACTTTAACAAGGATGAAAAAGTGTCATTTAGTGCCAGTTTTCTCTTTGTGCTTTGAAAAATGGAAGGTACATAGTTATCTGTAAACGAGATAATTACCTCGAGACTTTGCTAAAGGCGAATACCAGTGAGATTTTTTTTTTTAAAGCTTGTTTCACTTAATGAAAGCTTTACAGAATGGGGAGGCCGGAGCTCTTAATAGAGTTGTCGTAATAATCCCTGAGAAAGGGAAATAAAACCAGTTGCTGCAAAACCAGGCTGAGAAATAGCTCGGTGAAGTGGCTGGCAGCTCTGGCAGACATTTCTATCTTGGTTGTACCGAGAGCAAATGTAATAATAGCTGCAACCAATATTTTTAATATTACTGATCTTTCAACAATAATTACCTAGAACTTTTAATGTGTGCAATTAGAGCGCTAGCAATTCAATGGTACAGCCCAGTGGTGAATTGCATGAAATTGGATACTTGGTGTAATTGGTAATTAATCACTTTTCATTACCAGGACGGGATGTTGTAGCTATTCTGAATAGATACATCATGCTAATTGCAGGCAAACAGAAATGTACATATTTGAATTTAAGGCTTTTAGGAAAATAAGCAAGCCCTGCCAATATTCTATGGCAGAGAGGGGATTAGCCCACACAATTAAATGATGAAGAAGAGGCCATGTATATTTTGACAAGAACTCATCAGGGCAAGAGTTTCCTTTACCTAAGGGACTCCATCATATTTCTATTCACGTCTGTGAGTAATTTAAACTCTCCTCCTTTATGCACCTTCAGAATTGGTTCCACATAAATATTTGCATGTGTGTATCTCCCTTGGTAAGCACCAATGATCTCAGGGCTGCATCAGCTGCCTCTTTGTGGATGATGGGCACATCCCCCTCTCCTGACAGGGCTTAACTCACTGGCCCAGGTTGCTCCTAGGAAGTCTGCTGGCCTTGCCTTCAACTCCTCCATAAACTATATGACCTCAGATTTGTCACCTCTGCCATTGTCATTTCTCTGATCTGCCCACTACCTTGTGCCACTCCTGTTTTGTTGCCATTGATTCCTGCCACTTTTCTTATCACTGGCCTGTGGATTTGGCAGCCTTTTTCCCCCCTCACTAATTAGTGCCTAGTACAAGGGCTCCAAGAGTTGCACCCCCAGAAAAATGCAACTAATTAATGGAAGATGGACTTACCCAGGAAAAATATGCCCACAGAATTGCTGTGGAGACTACACCCATGCCAGGACGTAGTCTATCTTGTCTGTGTGCCTTACAGAAACAAAGAAGGAAGGCTCCAGGCTGACTGTGAGCAAATTTGCCTCACTAAAGATCTGCCTATCACTATGTGTCCCTGAGGTGGCATGTCAGGGAGGGGTGGGACTGTCCCCAGTTACCTCATCCTTTACATGTGTCCACATGGGAGACTGAAGGAAATTTGCTGATGGTGTTGGAGGCCATTTCTATGTCCTCCTTCAGACAGCAGAGAAGGCAGAAAATACTCATTGTTTCTGTGGCTATTAGCATCCTCAATCTGCCTACTGCTCCTGGCTGTACCAATAATGCCATTTTGAAATTGGGTCATGGTGTAGAGATGTTCGCACATAATTGAGCTACCTGCAGGAAAGATGGTGATGAGAATCCACCCTTCTATTTTTCACCTCTCCTGAGGACCTCAGCAGCTTCTAACCTGTTCTTTTATCTAGCGTGGGCTTGCCAAGGACCTCTGAACTCCAGCTCTTCCATCCCTTCTCTTCTGTATGCCTGGCTGGGAGGGTTGGCCATGGCTTAGATTCACAGGTTAGTTCTCTTGTGTCTTGTATCACTGCAGTAGCCATGATATTTCTCATGGCGCTATATAGGGTGAGTGCGTGCCTGGTCTTAAAGTTGAAAGCAGTGTGTCAACATGCTTTCTGGATGCCTCGCTATTTCTGCCTTGTTGTTCAAGATGGGCTCATCAATGGCACACTACAACCAAATATGCAGATAGAATTGAAGGAACTAAAGGTGGCACACAAAGCCATTCCGGGACATCTGGATCCACCGCCTCCCCATCATGACTCATCACCTGGGCTTCTGTAGCCAAATTTCATTTTGTTCCCTGTTCTGTCATTACCAGGGACTGTGAATTGGTTCCTTGTCTGAGAGTACCATTTGAGCAGAGGTCTCTTTCCTCTGCCTTTGTGTCAGTGCTGAGTAATGATGGGACAACATGTGATTGGGCGATTGATGTCAAATGTTAGCAGCAACATTCATTTTCCCCTGAAATGGACAGAGAAGAGGATGAGTCATTTAGAAACCCTGTCTAGGAGCTTCGCCTCACGGCTGATATTCCCAAATTGAATTGGTCTGAAATTTAAAGTGGTGCTTTTTTTTTTCTTTTTAAAGTTCTTCTCTGATCGTTCCTTGGGTCAGGTGGAACTACGGCAGGCCGAGAGTAAGTTAGTGATGGGGGCTGCCGTGTCAGCTTCCCGGCTCCCCTACAGAATACATTGCTCTAGTGACAAGAGGCTCCTGAGACCTTATCTCACAGAGAAGGATGAAGGACCTTTGGAGAGGCATAGACATAGGCTTGGGGTCCAGCTAGATAACTTGCTCAGTGAACCTTAATGTTTGAAACAGTGTCAACAACGCACAAGCTCTAGCCAGCCTTGCTCAGGGAGAGCTGGCCTAGAGCCTGGCTCTGGAGGATGCTTGGTGTCTATGTTTTTCTTTTAATTAATTCATTTGCTCTCTCTCTCTCTCTCTCTCTCTCTCTCTCTCTCTCTCTCTCTCTCTCTCTCTCTGTGTGTGTGTACAGGATATCTGTGTACGTTTGTGTGGAGCTGAGAGGTCAATGTTGGGTGTCCTTTGCTTTCCACCTTTGGTGTTTGAGAGAGGATCTCTCACACCTGAAGCTTACTGATTCAGCAAGTCTGCTGGGCAGCGAGCTCCAGAGAATCTTCTCATTTCCACCTTTCCAGTGCTGGAACCACGGATGCACACTGCCCCACCTGGCTCTCTTATATAGGTGCTGATGTTGGGACTCAGATCTCCATGCTTGCATCACAAGCCTTTTACTGACAGAGCCATTGTTTCAAATATCTCTTTAGTAGAATTTCTTAATGATGACCTTAGTAAACTCCACAGTGTCTGAATGTGTGTCGTCTTTGGGAAGGCAGAGGTTTAGAGATGCAAAGAAAGAGCTGTCATTACTTACTGTGGTGGTTTGAATGAGAATGACTACCATAAGCTCAGATATGTGAATGCTTGGGTCTCACTTGGTGGAACTGTTTGCAGCTGAGGAATGAGAGGTTCAAGGCATGGCTCCTCCCTGCCTTCCACTCACTCTGTTATGAAGCCCCCTGAGAGCTCTGAAGTTACTGATGTCATCGTTAGAAATGGTTTCTACCTACAGCTCTGATTCATGGCCTGGCTTTGATTGTGATTCATGGCCTGGGAGGATGTGCTATGTCACCTCAAAGCACCCTGTCCGTCTAGTTTCACAGCCTTCCCAGGCCCAAAGATGGGATGCACGCAGTTAGATATGCTAATGAGATCAATGCAGGGCTACATTAGAAATGCAAACTCATTTGCAAATGAATGCTAATAAAGAGGAAGAGCTCAGCAGAGGCTGGGCCAGAAGCAGTGGTGTGACTGGTTCCTCCTCAGTTAAGTAACGTAATTTGTTCAATTTGTTTTATGTCAGCAAGTGAAGAACCTTTTACTCACTTTGATTCATCGAAGGAGGTTAGAAAATGGTACAGTGGAAAGGAAATTAACATTTAACCTGCCTGCCTGGATTTCCTAACGGATGTTTCAATATGACTGGGGCCCTGCACGTAAATTCTCCTGATAAACCAGAATGAAACAGTGCTATTTAATCCCAAGGAGAAGCTGGGTGGCAGATATACTCCAAAGCCAGGCCAGTCAATGTTGATGCAGGACCAAGAAGATGGGAATCCCAGCCTCATCTGCCCTATGACTTTGAGCCACAAGCTCCTGGCCTCAGTTCTTACATTTGTAGAGTGACTTTTACAGTTTATGTTAAACTAGTGTGCCAACTGTAATAATCAGATTGACACCTCCTCATTCACTAGGCCAATTAATTGATCTAATAATGACTTTTGGAGGATTCATTAATGCCAGGCAACATGCTGGTGCCAGAAGTTTCTGGAATCCAGAGGTGGATGGAATTTCCAGTGCTGACCTAGGAGGAATTAACAGCTCATAACATTTTTTTTTTTTTTTTTTTGGTTTTTCAAGACAGGGTTTCTTTGTATAGTTTTGGAGTCTGTTCTGGCACTTGCTCTGTAGACCAAACTGACCTCAGATTCACAGAGATCACCTGCCTCTGCCTCCTGTGTGCTGGGATTAAAGGTTTGTGCCACCAATGCCAGGCTTACGACATATCTTTAAGTTTTTATTATGAAAAGTTTCAAATTTTCAGAAAAAAGAGCAGACTATGACAATGAATTTTCATATGCCCGTCACTAAGATTTAAACAGAAATAAAATATGTCACATTGACTTGGCAGTTATACACCACCCCTGCTTGCTCATCCTTGGAGTTCTACAGGAGAATCTTTTACCTTCTTCTAGAGCTTACCTAATGAGGTTAGGCTCATTTGGGATTCCTTCTTTTGATCGACTCACAGTCAGACAGTAAGGAACCCACTGTTCTAGCTTCATTTCTGTTGCTATGATAGATAGCACATCTTGACAGATGCAGCTTAGAGGAGAGAAGAATTTGTTTCATTTCAGCTTACATTTCCAGGACACAGTCCATCACTGTGGGGAAGTTAAAGCAGGGATACCCAAAAACTGCTCACATCACACCTACCGTCAAGAGCAGAGAGCAATGGATACATGCATGCCGGTTCATTTGCCTTCTTGTGCTCAGTTTTATTTCTTCACTTTTGCACAGTTTAAGACTCCTGCCAAGGGAATGGTGCTGCCTGTACTGGGCTGGGTCTGCCTACATCCATTAATTAAGACAATCCTCCATTGATATAGCCACAGGTCAAACCAATGTAGACATCCCCTCACTGAGATTCTCTCCCCAGGTGATTCTAGGTTGTATCAACATGACTAACCATCATGTCTCTCCTGGAGACAGTATCCCATCTAATTCTCAGGTCTGACTCTATTCAAGAAGAAGTGATTATAAAGGCAATCAAATCTATGATGGGAATTTTAGGGGCCATCTTGAGAATTTGTCTACTGTAGACACTTCATCTCTATAGTCTTAAATATGAACTTCTATAGATTATGGGCATTTTCATTATAGTATCTAATATTGATACTATATTTGACCCCCAGATCTCACTAGCCTCCAAACACGATGCTCTCCTATACCCTGCCCCATGCTCAAACTCCGTGTCCATTATGAACTGCTTCAGCTGTGGGAACCAAGAGTGAAAGAACAGTTCCTCTCTGGGAAAAGAGATGGAATAAACAGAGTTTTAGCTTCAAGCTGCAGCTGGGAAGTGACCATGCCTATTCTTCTCATCTCCCATTATTTACCTTGTGCCCAGTGGGCCAGGAAGTGCTATCCTCCAATAGGAAGGGGTCTCTTAGGAAGGAGTTGGTCACAGAAGATAGGAAGTTGGGGATATTTTATATATATGTTATATTGTGTGTGTGTGTGTGTGTGTGTGTATAATGTGTATGTATGTATGTATGTATGTATGTATGTATGTATGTATGTATGTATGTATGCTGCATGAATGTATGTGAATGTGCAGAGACCAGAGGTCAATGTTTTCCTGAATCACTCTCCATTTTATCTTTTAAGATAGGGTCTTTCATGGAACATGGAGCTCACCAATTGACTAGACTGGCATTGCCCCTTATCACAGTAGCATGTGCTACTGAACCTGGCTTTTCTGCTGTTATGTGGTAGTGATCCTAACTCAGGCCCTCAAGCTTGCAAAGACAGCACTTTACCAGTTAAACCATCTCCCCAGCCCCTAGATGCTTTTTTAAAAAAATGATTATGTAACTATTTTCTTTCTTTTCATTTATGTTTCTCTTTACATAGGAAGGCAAAGTGAATATAGGAATCATGTATGTATAATATGGAATGTTGCCAGAATCATAATCCTCTTTAGACACTGTTAGACTGAGTTATCTCCCTAGCCCTTGGGTGTATATTTCTTTTAGATTTATTTGTTTGTTTTTGTATGTGTGAATGTTTTGTCTGCATGTACATATGTGTACAGTGTGTTTGTCTGATGTCTGCAGAGGTTAGGTGGGTGTTGAATCCCCTGGACCTGGAGTTATAGATGGTTGTGAACAGCCTTGTGGGAGCTGGGAGCTGAAATGGGTCTTCTGTAAAAGCAAGTGTTCTAGCTTGTTCAGTATCTCTCCCCAGTGTATATTTTTAAAGCAAATAATACAACTGTTTAAGGTTCTCATTAAGTACCTTATTGTAGCAGAGTCTCACGTAGATTTTTGTTCTCTCATGTTCCCCTGACTTGGAGGAACGGACCAGCTGCCATGTAGAAAGGGTCTGCCCATCTGCTTCCTTGCTCTGTCACTTCTTTTGTTCCTTTATGGCATGTGTCTCCTACCAGCAAGGGTTAGCTCCAATAAACATATTTGGAGACAAGAATACTTCATAGGCATCTTTGATATTCCTGCTTCCCCACGTAAAAAAATCAAAAACAAAAAAGTATGAAATATCCCTGGTTCAGAAAGACAAATATTGCTTGTTCTCACTCATTCATGGAAGCTAAAAAAATCAGTCTCATAGAAGATGGAATCCTGAGGGAGGAGGATAATGAGTTTAAGGTTCATCTGAACTATAAAGTGAGACTCAGTATAACAAGGCAGATCAGAATTGACAAATCTTGAGGTAGAAATACTAATTACCTAAATTCTATATTTATATATTTATTCATGCACCAAATTTTCATGCTGTATCCTTAAGTATGTATGGATATTGTATGCTAACTAAATTTAAAAATGTGTATGTTTGGTGAGTTAATTCTAACTTTTATCTTTAGAGGTTCTTTTTTTTTTAATTAAAAAAAATTTATGTTTCATTTTATATGTCAACCCCAGTTACCCCTTTCTCCCCTTCTCCTGCCCTAGAATTTAATTTTTTTTAAGTAAAATACTTGCTCTCATGGTCTTGCATTCACCAAATGTCCACTAGACATTTCTTATAGATTAGGTCCTGTTTGGTAGCTACATCAATGAGATAAGCATGACCAGGCCTCTGTTCCATGAGTTCATGAGTCCATTGGAGGGAACACATTTTAAGTTAATGTAGTGAGAACATTAGGTAAGAAAGAGAGGCAAAAGGGATCCAAATTCCAGCAGAAATGAGACTCTATTTGCAGAAGCCACAAACTCATATGGGGAAGTCAGACTCTCTCTGCCCCTTTGCATTGGAGCTAAAAAAAGGATGAATGGTGGGAGAGCAATGCATGGGAGTCATGACGAACTGTGGGATGAAATGATCTCACTCACAATTGTATTAAAGAGGGAGAACCACTTAAGGAGGATATTTAACAACAGAATTGTAAGACCTCTACACAGGAGCCTCGAAAATATTGATTGAAATAGAAGAGGACCTAAATAAGAGAAGCACATCCAATGTTCATGGGGTAGTAGATTTGGTAATGATAAGCCTATAATCCTCTGAAGCCAAAACAGTCTTCATCCAAACCCCAGCAGGTGATTATCAAGAAAACCACAACAATTTTGCAAAATGCTAATGAAGTTGGAGGACTCACATTTCCCAACTTCAAACACCCTACTCAGTGACTCATATAGTGGGTCAAGCTGCAGAGTGTTGACACAAGTCATATACAGACCTGTAGAATAGAACTGGAAGCACAGGGGTAGTGCTTGTGTGTTTATGGTCAAATAACTTTTGATGACTTTTCAGTGGGGATATGGTCAGTCTTATCAACAAGTGGTGCTAAGAAAACTGGTTATTTCTACAGAGAGTGGAGGTGCTCTTACCTTACACCATTAGCAGAATTAACCTAAAATGGATTAAAAAGATCTCAATCAAAGAATAGAGACTGTATAGCTCTTGGAAGGAAACTGGAAATTCTTTTGATGGTGGGTTAAGCAATGATTAATTAGATGAGAAACTAAAACTAGCAGCCAAAGACAAAACAACTCAGACTTCATCAGGATCACAAACCTTTGTGATGTTATTAAAATGTGGAAACACTGGAAACTGGAGATGCATGAAGCCTGGAGTTCAAATCCCAGCTTTGCATAAACCCGGGACAGGATGGTTGTGGTGCATGTCTGTAATCCCAGCACTCTGGAAGTGGAGGCAGAAAGACCAGAAGTTCAAATGCATTCTTGCCAACATAGAAGTTTGAGGCCAGCCGGGGCTACAGGAGTCTCTGCAGTGTACTATGCTCATTGTTAAATAAAAGCCAATTGGCTGATAGCTGTGCTGGAAGAGATTTAGGGAGAGAGCCAGACTAAGAGAATTCTGGGAAAAGGAAGGGTGGAGTCAGAGAGTCACCAGCAAATGCAAGATGAGAATGCTATACCGAGAAAAGGTACCAAACCACATGGCTAAACAGTGATAAGAATTATAGGTTAATTCAAGCATAAGATATAGCTAGCAACAAGTTTGAGCTATCGGCTGAACATTTATAAGTGATATAAGCCTCTATGTGGTAATTTGGGAAGTGGCTCCTGGGTATTTGGGACTGAGGGTCTCCGGGACAGGAAGTGTCCATTTATAAGTCTCTGTCTTGGGAACAACAAACAAACATAGACAAAAACCTAACCCACAGAATGGGAGAAACTATTTGGAAGCAATACATTTGCTAAAGATCTGGAACACAGAATAAAGAAAGAACTTCAATACCTCAAAAATACCCCAACCCAACTTAACTACAAACTCAGGTGGGGGTCTATGATCTGATGATATAAACAGATTGCCAGCAATCCCAGGAATGATGTTCAACCTTGCTAACCAATTACCAAGAAAAAGCAAGCTAAGTTTAGCAGCTCAGATCTTCTCTCTTGGTTGTGCTAAGTACACTAAATTCTCCTCTGTACTCCACTTCCAGAGTCTCAGTCTTCAGCTGTTAATGCAATCCCTCAACTTAGGGCAGTGCATATAGAACTGAGAGGCAAAATGCTGTCATAGACAACACAGTGAATCAGCTCTGGCTTATGTAAGTTAGGCATCACAAGTATTGGCTAATCACTTCCTTGGTCTTTTTGCTAAGATCAAGTGGGTAAGTGGTGATTCTACAACAGCTGGTAACACCTTCAATGATGGTGATATAATAGTTATCTACCTAACAAACATTTTGTAAGTGCCCACTTAGCTCCTCTAAGTGAAGGCTATGTGAGAACCAAAGCAGGTAAAAATAGACATAGAAGCCGATGGAGATGTCACAGCACGGTTAGTGTTACCAGAAGAGGGAAAAGTTTGGCTGAGAAAAGTGCTGACTACTTCCTTGCGTAGACTTTAGTACTTCCATCAAATTTGTTGGTCTGTTGGTCTGAGTTCTTTCATATCTGTGGTCATCTCGTGTAAGACTGTTGGTCTTTATTGTTGCCCTGACTGGATTTAGAATCACCTAAGAGTCACAGCTCTAGACATGTCTGGGAGAGTGTTTCTAGACTGATTTGGCTGAGGAGAGAAGGCTCATCCTGAGGGTAGCACTATCTCATGGGCTAAGATCCTACACCAAATAAAAATTAAAAAAGAGAAGCCAGGTGAGTGATGGATATTCCACTTTCTCTTCTTTCTGGTCCAGTGAGCTTGATGATCTAGCCTCCATAGTCTCCACCCATCCCCACCACCATGACGTCCCATGGTTTTCGTGTTGCTGTGAAGCAAAAACAATACTTCCTTAATTAAGGACCCTTTGTCAGGTCTTTGATCACTGTGATGAGAAAACTAATACACTACTTGTAGACCAACCAGGCACCTCATTGAATCACAGTATGATTCTTAGTTTCTTGAATTTTCCCATTTCAATTCACTTTATCCCATCCTCAACCCATCCTGCCCTCCCTTCTGCTACTCATCACAGCCCCCAAGCTCCTCAAGAACTGACCAAGTTCATAGCTGTGGCTTTGTCCTTTCTGTCCAATGTGTGTCTGCTTTGTTTCCTTCTTGTCTCTTACTTCATTTCTGTCAGAGTTGAGCTTGAAATGTGTGATGTGGGGCCTGATTTCCTTCATGCTCGCCACCATCAAGGAGTCAGTGGAGCCCAGAGATGTGCCTGGTGCCCTGACCACTCCTCCCTGACCATCCTTCTTAGTATACATGAGACGCTCAAATGATGATGTTTAATTCTAATGACAAAGAATATAACAAGGACAGGAAATGGCCTGGCATTAATCTCCACTCCATCTTGTAGCAGTGACTGCAATGAAAATGAGAAATAGTTTAAGCTTAACCCATTCTCATTACAATCATAATTACATTTTGTGGTCATTCTTAGTTTCAGCAGAACCCAACTGCTCACCATGTCAATTTGAAAGATACAGACAGCCTTTAATTTTTTTCCTAGCATTCATTTGCGCAGCCATCTGCCGAGGACTGATTCTTGGGAAGCCGAAAATTAGATGTAAAGAACTTATCTGTTTTATGTTTAAATGGTTTGGCATGGACCTGTGAAACATCTGGATAAATATAATTTACATCCATGTGCAGCAAAACTCATTGAATTGGGCAGCTAATTAATTTTTCTAATATATTTAATAGAAGACTCAAAATCAGGTCCTGATTACATGGCTAACTGATTACATAGCAAGGGGGAAGGAGCAGGAAACCAAACCTTGCTAAGGGCGATTTCTTCAATACATCAGCCTTCGGCATCACGGGAGCATGGAGAGGCTGCATATATACATACACTGTGCAAATGGGACCTTTCAGAACAACCATATAGTGTGTGGTTCTGCAGAACTGTGGGATTCTTTTGTGCCTGTCACATTTACCAATAATTACCTCCACCAACGATTTATCCCTTCTTTTTGTATGTATTAATTGAGCACCTGTGATTGGCTGGGTATTGTCCAGGAGATTTAAATGCAAACACAACTGAAGCCAATCCCTTGGTTTTAGGAGCTCCCCTTTGAGAAGTCAACCAGACTATAACACATCGCAGAAGGCTAACGGTAATATGGAGAGAATCTCTCCCCCATCTCAGGAGTGGTGGGGCTCAATTCATCCCATCCTGGCTTGGTTTGGGGTATGGGTAGTGGATAAGTCACCCACTGTCTGGTGACCTTGACTTTCCATCTTTAGCAGCATCAATTTGGGGTTTAGACAAGACTCTTGATGACAGAGATACTGGTGCCTACCAAGTGCTCATCCAGAGTAGGGGATTTAATGCCTTCTTGGGAGTGGGGGTAAAATTGGTGGGAGCAGCAGGTAGATGTGCATTCTAAGGTGAGGTCTTGGGCATCAAGGGGACATCCAGATGTGGCAGCAGAGACTCTGGGGTGTCCAGGGTGCTTGGGTGCCTGAGTTGAGGAGATTGAACTTGGTCCCAATGCTCTGAGGACCTCATGGCAACAGAAAGGAGGTGAGCATATTTTCATTTTAGAAATGTCACAGTGGCTCTAAAAGGGAAACTAAGTTCCTATGAAGGCAGGCAGGTGTGTACCCTGCTATGCTTCAGTGAAAAGTATTTTTATTGTGGATTAAATTTTATATAGTTTAAGTGCCCTTTCTAATATTTTAGGTCCTTGGACCCAAAAGTCTCTGTCTCTTTTTTATTTCTTCAGACCAATTCAGTAGATTAAAAAGTTAAAAA
Organism: Cricetiscus sungorus; assembly: GCA_030556225.1. Taxonomy (NCBI): domain Eukaryota; kingdom Metazoa; phylum Chordata; class Mammalia; order Rodentia; family Cricetidae; genus Cricetiscus; species Cricetiscus sungorus. The sequence continues at coordinate 91,211,609 of JANBXA010000007.1, forward strand.
ACCAGGATGGGGTTTTGGTGCAGATGCCATTTTGGGCAAGCAGTGGGAGGAGTCTGGGCGTTGGAGACTTGGGATTGGCTTCTATTCATTCTTGAGTCATCTTGCTAGTCCCTTCTTTTCATTGAATTCTCTGCACCCCCTCTTCTTACCTCCAGATAAGAAAGAACCAAAGAGTTACGTGATGCTGGCTGGAGTGTGGGTCCCTTGTCAGATCCCTACTATCTGACTCATGGACTCACTTTCTCTATGGCCAAGAGTAGAGCTCACTCATCCTAAGGGCTCTTGGTCACCTCTCTTGGGGCACTTTTGTTTTCTATTGGGCTTATTACTTCTTCAATGAAAGAGACGTCCAGCAAGTTGAGTCAGAGGGTAAGGGCATGTGCAGTGCAATCCTGATGAGCGGATTTGGATCACAGAACCCACATAAAGAGGGAAAGAGAGAGCTCCACAAAGCTGTCTTCTGACATTCCACGGCACATGCAGGGTCTCCTCCCTCACACCATATCTAGGATGGCTATTGTTGGTTGTTAACTTGACTTCTATGGAATTAACTAAATCCAAGCTGCTGCATACACCTGTGAGTGATTTTCCTTGATTGAATTATTTGAAAGTCAGAAGACCCACCCTAAATCCAGATCTTTTGAGGTGAGAAGACACACTTTAAATCTGGACCACACCTTCTGGTGACAGCCTGCATAAAGGACATGGAAGAAGGAAGCTGTCTCTGCCTGCTTGCTCTAGCCCTCACTGGCAAGTCCATTCCTTCTCTGGCATTAGATCCTACTTTGGGATTTCAAAATATACTGAAGACCAGCTGAGACATCCAGCCTTATGGATTAAACAGTTATTGGGTTCTTGGACTTCCTGTTAGTAGATTGCCATTGTTGGACTAACTCAACCACAGCCTGTAAGCCACTCTAACAATTTCCCTTTCTATGTATATATAGATTCATTCGATCTGTTCCCTTAGAGAACCCTAACTAACAACAAATTAAAAAAAAATTAAAGGAAAGGTCCAAGTACATTGTCTGGACATTGCAGACAAGGCTTTTCTGTCTTCAAGTGGTATTTTAATATGTAATGATGAGCTGCATGACAGTGTTAAGAATAAAGTCACAGATACAGACAGGGAACTGGCATAGGAAATGGGGACAGTAGATGCCTGCTGAATAGGAAAATATTCTGAAGTACCTGGAAGTGCAAGTTCAGATTTGCCTCTAGAACTGGCCAGGAAATGAACGAGTGCTTGTCAACGATTGGGGATCCTTGAAGGAACCCACGGTCAGCCACACTAGGACCCTGGACCTTTTCTTGTCCAGCTGTCAGCCACATCCCTGTGTGCCATTGTTCTCTACCCCCTAGCTCCAAGCTGCAGCCCTGGGTTTGGCGGCTCTCACTAGGTAGTAGAGTTAGATCTGACCTCTGCAATTGTGGCTTTAAAAAAATTATTAAATTCAAAAATGGTTAAATCAAATGAGCTGAGGTCTTTTGTATGAAAACCCAGCCTATCATTGCTTTTGTCCGTAAAATATATTTGACCTCAACCACATAATTAAAGCTAGCAAATCCACCAGCCCTGGGAGGTTTATTATGTGAAAGGGCATGCGGTTATTCTCATCTGAAAGGGACAGCTCGGCTGCCATTGCAGGCATTTTCTTGAGTTGCTGGGCAAAAGCTGTAGACGGGATGTCGAGTCTTGTCTGGAATGCCTCCACTTTACCTCTACACCCCTCCCCTGCTGCAATCCAGGTTAGCAGAAAATGCTTCACAATTAGAGAGAAATGTCCAACAAAGGCTGGTTAGCCATCTGACTGTACATTCTGGGGAAGAGATCATGTAACCGGGAGAAATTGATGTGGCTCAGGCAGACCAACATCATCAAATTTCCAAGTGAAGGCCTAGCCTCAGATCTTCAACTGCCGTTTCCAAGCTAAGGGGACTAAGCAAGTTCAGTGGCACACAAAAGGGTGACTCTGACATGGTTCTTGAATGAAAGTATAAGAGTATATGCTTGGGTGACCCGAGTTAGGGTTTTATTCTCTACTCCTTATTTGATGTGTGAATACATCAAGTCATTAAACCATTCAAAGCTTTAGTTTTCTTATGTGTAGAATAAAAGTAGAAAAAAAAGAAGGAAAAGGAAGACTCATCAGTGGGGCAGTGATTTAGATGAGATGATGTGCCTCAGGCACTAGCACAGGGCCTGCTGCTGTGCGGAAATCAGAGCGTGATGATTAATCTCAACTGTCACTTTGATACCTTGTAGAGTCACCTGGGAGATGGGTCTCTGGGCATCCTGTGTAGTGGAGATTATCTTGATGTGTTTAACTGAGGTGGAGGACCTCCCTTCCCATTGTGGTAGGCACCATTCCCTGGCCTGGAATCTTAAGCTGCTTACAAAGAAGAGAGTAAAACCATCTGTGTCTCTCTACTTCCTGACTGTGGAGGTGATAGGACAGCTGCCTCAAACTCCTGCTGCTGGAACTTCCCTGCTATGATGGACTGTACCCTTGAACTCCGAGCCATAGTAAAACTCTTTCTCCCTGAAGTGGTTTTTGTTACCAGTGTCTTATCTAAGTCACAGGAAAAGTACCCAAGACAAAATGCCACACCCCTTTTCATGTTCTTCCTCCTCCTACTTTGCCCTCCTGGAAAACAAACTGTGGACATAGCCAAATAAGCTATATGTGGCTGGAGGGGAGCCCATGCTCTAACAGACATCAGCTCGGGTTATAAAGCTGCATGTAAATCATTGAGATGGCGCAGTACATGCCACATAGCAAAAGTGAATAAAAACCAAATAGAAGCCCAGGAGCAGACACAACTACCAACTTTACTGGAGTCCATTGGGAGAAGGAATAAAAAGGTATTGGAAATGTTGATTAACTGCATTAGGGGAACGAGATAAGGCCCTTACCGCACACCATCCACAAAACCACTCACAGATGGATTAAATGCAAAAGCCAAGACTAACGTTTTAAAGAAGAAAACAGTCACTATCTTGTGATAACCAGGGTATTAAGCAAAACACAGGTTGGCAAGTTACAGGACACCAAGATTGTTAGAACCTCTTAAAACAAACAAACAAACAAATCCAAACAACTGAGATGTTTGCCACATACATCACAGATATTAGTATACAATTATATATTGCTCCCAGTCAAATGGGAGCAATCAATAGAGATGAATGATGGAAAGTCAGTCAAGAGCCATGGATAGGCATTTTATGGAAGAGCAAACTGGTATGGCCAATAGGCATATAAAAGTCGCTCAGTCTTATCTGTAGTCAGGAAAACACAGAGTAAAGCCACAATGGCATACCATTTAATGTTGTTTGGTTGATCCAAGTTAAATCTATCAGCTGGAGCAATGGCTTTTATTTGCAGAGGACTTGTGTTTATCTCCCAGCACCCACATGGTGGCTCACAACCATCTGTAACTCCTGTTCCAGGTGATCTAATGCCCTCTTCTGACCTTCTTGGGTACCAGACACATATGTGGTACACAGGCATACGTGCAGGCAAAACATACATGAAGATTAGAAAAAAAATACTAAAAATGTCTGACTATACCTTGCACAGGCAAGGTTATATTAGGCAGGACTTTCTTTAGAGCAGTGGTTCTCAACCTTCCTAATGCTGTACAGTTCCTCCTACTGTGGTGACCACCCCCATAAAATTATTTTGTTGCTACTTCATGATTAGTTTTGCTACATTTATGAATCATAATGTAAATATCTGATACCTAGGATATGTGACATGTGACCCCCAATGGAGTCACGGCCCACAAGTTGGGAATCATTGCTAGAGAGGACTGTAATCGATAGAATGGATATATATACTGTAAAGAGAGACTTATTAGACTGGCTTTCAGGACAGGGCTGGATAATCCAGCAATTACCATCTGCATGCTGGAGACCCTGAAAACCTCAGACTATGAGGCTGGAAGCCTTGGAAGTCCCAGTCTGTAACTGAAGGCCTGGAAAACCCTTGGAGAGTTGCTGCTGACATGTAGTACATGCCAGAAGGCCAAAGAAGCTGGAGGAGGATGCTAGTGGAGGATGACACACTCGTTCAGGAAGAGGCGAAGGCAGGAGGCAACACTGACTCTCTTCAGACCTCCTCAGAAGGACACTGCCTGGCTAACCCCTTCAGTTAACCCTCTCTGGAAATGCCCTCACATTTCTTCCGATTGACTCTGAAGAGTAATTGTCACAGTAAGTAGATGGGGAATCAGGTCTTACATACATTGCATGCGAGAAAGAACAATAGGAAGAGAACTGGCATGGCTTCACAAAGCTACATGCACACACACGCCAGCAGCTCCACTTTGAGATGTCTACCTTTGAGAAGCTCATGCTTGTATGGAGTAGGAGAATGTGATGAGAATGCTACAACAGTAAAAACCTTGGACCTGCACTAATACTTACCAATAAGAGAAATGACAAATATTAGGTGGAATATTGTATTTACAGGGAAAATAATGATCTATACTATAGATTCTATAGGCACCTAGCAAATGTCTGCATGGATCTGTGAAACCCAATGCTAAACGAAAAGCACTCTATGCACAGAAGATCACAGAGAACATAGTGACATTCCTGCAAAGCTCAAGACACTGAGCAGTCATTCACCGACACTGAAGGTTATTTAGATAACAGACTGAGCACACAATCCAAGAACATGCTCTACTTTAGAAGAGTTAGGGTTGAACAAGTAAGCAGAAGTAAGTAGAAGTAAGTAGCATCAGCAGTGTTGATGATATTCTGTGTCTCTTGATGAGAGATGGGTCCACCATGTGCACAATTAAAAGGGAAAACAGAATAAGACACCATAGCAGGGCCGGGATGGGCCGGGTGGCAGAAAAGTCTCTGGCTGGCTCTCAGAAGGTAGTGTTGTGGTGACAAGAAGAGGGAATGCTGACAATGCTACTGAGAAACTGAGCTCAAGTGAGAGAGAAGACCTGAAGATTCCAGGAGAGTAGAGCTTGCAAGATCCACACGATGCAGCTGGGGGAAGAAAGGGGCCATGCGTGGGAGCAGCTGGGCTGTATGTGTGGGCACGTGGACAACAGAGCTAAGAGTGTCGATTGCAGGAACACAGCTTTGCCATTGAGCTGTCTCTGGGCTTCTTTCCCTGTGAGATGTGGGACACTGGTGTCAGGCATAGATGCTGTTACTCAGTCCATGTCACAGGAAAAAGATGCTGGGTAGGTGTGTGTGAGATTCAGTCTCTTGGATTAGAGTCCCGAGAAGTAACCACTAGTACATGTTTTGATTTCTAAGATTTGGGGCTTTGAAACACAAAGTTAATGCAAGTCGACTGACATGTTTGAAAATGTTCAGAGGGTAGGGAAGATAGCTCCGTGGAGAGGTGACTTATACCAGAGAATACACACAGACACTCTTAAAGCTCAGTAGAAAGTCTGTATTGCTGGCCAGCAGCTGCATGGGGAACTTGCCCAAACCATACAGCCCAGAGCCTCACCATCCTTTTTCTTTTACACACAAAAATCACATCCTGGTTGACACACTTCAGTTAGCAAGAACAGTCAGCAAGGAGCAAAACTTCAGAAGCCAAAAAGCAAGGTTAGCACATTTAGGGACTTTGCTGGATCCTGGAACTGTGGACCAGGTTCTTGATGGATTAAGTCTTTGTTTTCATTTTGGCAGGTGTTGGGACCTACATGCTGGGTTCTAAGGGCAGAATGATGCTTCCAACATGGTATTGGTTGCTCTAAGGTTTGTTATACTCAGGTTATATTGTCAAAGTAATTGCCATGTAAGCATAGGAACCTGAGTTCAACACCTAGAAACCATGTTTTAAAAAAATGGAAATGGTGGTAGGGCCTTGTAATCTCAACTCTGGAGGCAGAGACAGGCAGAGACAGGGCCTGGTGTCCAGCTGGTCTAGCCTGGTTGGTGAGCTTCAGGATCTCCAGAGATCCTGTCTCAAAAACAAACAAGGAATAAAGCAAGGTGGACATAGTACCTGAGGAGCAAATCAGAAGTTGCTGTGTGCCTCTTACATACATGCACATGTAACTCATAGACACACACATGCACACCCAAAAAAGAAAATGCTCAGCATCTAAAAGCAGTCAGTAAAGTAAAACAATTAAAAAAAAAAAAGTCATATGTGACTGTTGTTTATCCTGTCACATTAGGACCAAGTCCCAGTGGGAAAATGTGGGTGATTTTATCACGTTCTTAACCCTGAAGGCCTCTTTCTCTTCTGGCCACACTAAACAGGCCCTATATCATGGGACTGAAGGAACGTGGACTGTCCGTGGTTTCAGCAGAACATGGATTAATGCCCCTGAAACATGCACAAATTGCTGCCAGTAAAGCCCTTCATGGACTTGGCATGGCATCGCAGTGACCCGGAAGTAATGGGTCAGTGGAAAGATTTGGAGTTCGCTCTGCGGGTTTTCCTATTTGTTTACCCAGACAAATCTCATTTTGGGCTCGATTCCTGGTCATTGAGCAAATTTCTCAGTTTGAGCCTTTGTGGAGTCAGATAAAGGGCTCTTTCTTGTTCGCAGAAAGTCAGGGGCAGATGGGAACCACTTAAAAAATGACGCTGTAGGGTTAAACGAGAAGAGCTTGTGGCCTGAAGCCTTATTTTCATAAAAATTAGGGACTTCTACATGTGCCTGTGTGTACATGAGTGTGCAAATGTGTGTGCACACATGTGTGGGTGCCCTTGCCTGTGAGTGTGAGTGTGGAGTCCGGGAGTCAGCCGTGTCTTCTTCAGTAGCCTCCGTGGTCCTCCTGCCTCCGCTCCACATTGTTGAGGTGTAGACAAGTGCTGCTGTATCTGGTTTTTCAGGAGCTTGCTAAGGATTCAAATGTAGGTCCTCAATGCCTGCACATACAGCACCTTTACCACCTGAACAACTTCCCAGCCCAGGTAGTTTGCTCCCTTCTGTCAATTCCCAATCACTATCTGTATTTAAACTTGGTTTAATTTAAAAGTCTCTGCATCAATTGATCTAAATGGGGCTCGAGGAATGAAGCAGAACCCGGGCGAAGAGCAGGTGCGTCTGGACTGCAAAACTTAATTGATTCATGCACCGCTTCCTTGTGCTCTGGGAAATAGTTCAATGCACATAGCATTAGGGTATGGAAAGCCTTGCTCCTCCCCCATGAAAACTTACCTCTCTCTAGTACCAGTAGCTGGTGGGCATGCTATGCTTTTAGAAACAATAAGCTTGCCTTTGTTGTTATTATATTAAATAAAAGAGGTACCTTGGATCATCGAATTGACAGCTCTCTTTTCCAAGTGGCCTCAGGACCCTGTGAGTCTGGCTGGCTGTTCTTTCATTTTACAGTCAGCTTGGGCAAAAGGAGAGAGAAGCCCAGAAAACCAGCGGCTTCTAATTGTGCCTTTACAGCCAACTGGGCTACCAAAATGATTGTCTTTTTCTCTCCGAGCCTTACTGACCTGTGGCTAATGAGATTTGTGCTTCGATTAGTTGTAGAACATAAATTAGCTAATCGATGGCAATGGATTCACATTATTTCTCAAACATGAGTTCCGCAGCAGTGATCTGTGGGTAATATTCAAATCAATTTCCAATACTTGGGATGCTTCTGTGGGGTGGTGTAGCCTGGTGGCAGCCCCTTGGCTCAGGAGGAAGAGGCTGGGCCAGGGAGGATACAGGAGGCTCTGCTTTGCAAGCATCACAAATTGCTGGGCCTTTGTTATGCAAGGCAAGGGGTGAACACAAAGCAAGGCTGTGCACACAAAGCAAGATGAATCTGAGAAAATGCACACCTTGAGATAGCATCCTTTTCAAATCAGAAGCAGGTGCACATGACATCCCCACCCCAAGCTCCACAAAAGCTACATGACCCAAACAAACCCCACAAAAACGAAAATAACTGCAAAAAGCAGGGAATATAATTTCAGGCTTTTTTTTGTTTGTTTGTTTGTTTTTAAGTCTTCGTGTGTGTGTGTGTGTGTGTGTGTGTGTGTGTGTGTGTGTGTGTGTGTGTGTGTGTGAGAGAGAGAGAGAGAGAGAGAGAGAGAGAGAGAGAGAGAGAGAGAGAGGCTTTTTGAGAACTGGTTTTCAAACTCAAGTCAGGAGGCATGGCAGCATGCATCTTCACTCTTGCTGGTCTCTAACTTCCAGTTTTTAATGTGGAAACTTTGCAAAGAGAAAGGTCCTCCGCCGGCACCTTCATTTTTTTTTTTTTTCTTTTAGCACTAGGAAGCCCATCTTGGTGCTCTTCAGTAATTGTCTTGTCTGCACAATTAACCAGCATCTTGGCATAAAAGGTGTGGATTTGTAGAGTCTTCTAGGCATCTGTGGGCTTTCTGGCCCAAGTTCTGTTAGTACTGAAGCCACAGAAAATTAAATGTTCCCCAAAGAACTTCCAGATGTGCTGTATTCTAATAGGCTCATTACACAGCAAATTAAAAAGCAGGGTAAATGGAACTGTAAAATTTAAATTACTCTAAAACCACATCTCTTTGCTTTGAGCATTCATTTGTGGGGTTGCATTTTGCAATAAATGTGAATTAGGCAGCTACAATAACTGTTAATCATATATTTATAAAATAGTAATGAGGAAATGAATAGTAGAGTAAGACAGCTGCACATTTCTCTAATAGTGTGTCAACTGTGAACATAATAAGATGTGGAACTTGTTTGGTGCTGGGCCGATAATACAGCTGAATGTACGAGATCGCTTCAGCCTCTTAACTTTACATGAAATTATACATAAAATCCATAAAAGCCCATAATAATGCATTATGCCTCGGAATTGTATTCAATATTTTTCTTTGCTTTGATTTTCTGAAATGAGCTCTACTTTCATGGAAGTCATCTTCCAGGGGTCGGGGAGGCTTTTGTTTCAGGCATGTGAGCCTGCTAAGATTGCAATCGGATTTAAAGAAACCGGTGCCTGCTCGGGCAAGGAGTTAATGGCAGTGCTTCTGTCCATTTTCTCTGAGCTGTTCTAAGAGGCCAGAGGCACACTTTGGCCTGAGCTGAGGACATGTGTGCATAGGCCTCCCTGACTACCTTAAGATGGGAGGATCGTGGAGAGAGGCCGTGTACTCTCTCACAGATTCGGGGCTGTGGGTATAGCCAGATGCAGACAGGTATCTTGAGTTGGTGGTGGAGGAAGAGGTTCTGGGCTCAGGGTGGGTTTGGGGACGTAAAGAACATTGTACAGGTCAGTGTTTGGAAAGGAGACAGAGTCTTTGTGGTCTGCACCCACCTGACCATAGACTTCCCTGGTGATGGGAGCTGGGTTGGTATCGATTGGAGATGGGAGGAACGTGAGCTGTGCTCAGCAAGGCAAGGGACAGGGGCAGCTCTTCTGTGGGGTGCTGGAGGCCTAGTCTGACCTGGTTTTCCAACAAAACTCTCTGAAGGACTTCCTGCTAGATTTCTTCCTATGTGTCAGTGGAGGCAGGGGAAGGCAGTACTGAGGATTCACGGGAAGGGCTGACCCTGACTAATCTTGTTTCTGCCTTGCACAGCACTTGCTCTCCAGTGTAGCAATCAGGGCTCCGCACGGGCTAATTCTCTCCTCTCTCACCATCAGACACTCCCAGGATTCTGGCTGTGCTGTGGTTTTGAATGTGGTGGCTGAGAACGTATGGTTTCCTTGGCTTGGTATGTTCTCTGTTTGTAAACCCCAGTTAGTGTTAGATTTATACCATGGGGAAGCTTCCAGAATGCCTGGACACCTTTCCTTATTCTCCAACACTCACTGGACGGCATGTGCATCTTTCTTTTTTGTTTCCTTTCTTTCTTCTTTTTTCTTAATTAATCACTTAGTTAGTTAATTTTCTGGTATTTTGAGAGTTTCTGTCCTGGAACTCACTCTGCAGACCAGGCTGACCTTGAACCCACAGAGATCCCCCTCTCTCTGCTTTCTGAGTGCTGGGATTAAAGGTGTAAGCCACCACCACCTGACGAGTATACATTTCAGTCCCAATGGTGGAGAGCCTCTTGGAGTTCTGTACATTGGTCCCTGTCACCCCTCACACTGAGGGCTCAAGGGGCATATCTGAAGTTTAGAGCTTTCTTCCTTTTGCTTTGGACAATGAAAGCACTCACTGGATGTATATATTTGGAGAAGATCATCTGGGCAAATCTGACTTCACTTTGCTTGATGCTTCTAACAAAGGCCATTTTATTTCTCCCAAGGGCAACCTCTAACTCGTAGGATGAAAGGGGGGCTGTCTGCAAAGATCAGGGAAAGAACAGTTCTCAAAGAAGTTTGTCTCCAAGATCTCCAGTGTAGGCCATTTCTAAGTGGGACATTGGGAATCCACAGCCACCTGGCTCAGCACACTGGACTAATATAGGAATGTAAGTGAATGAAAAGGCAGAAGCTAGAGGCCATTAGTCTCCCTGGGAAGAAGGAAGGAAGGGGAAAGGAAGGAGAGTGGAGTGGTGAGAAGGGAAAGAAATGGGAGTAAGGGGAAGGAAGAGGAATGAAAAGATGGACATACCCAGGGCAATCTGCAGTCTCCTGAACCAGCTTCACCTCCTGTATGTCAGTTATATGTTATAACTATGCATAGTTATTCTTATTGGCCTGGTGTTTGATGTGTAGTTTGGTCTAGCCTTGAACTTTCAGCAATCCTTCTGTCTCAGCTACCCAAGTGCTGGGCCAATATTGAACTCTTAAAGCAACTTTTAAAAATTATAAAAATACTTTATTGTCACTATAGAGAATATGGAGCTAAAAACAAACACAAAACATCAAATAAGTATTTCCCACAACCACACCCTACTCAGAGGTGACTCTTGTTTGTAACTCATGCATCCTCCCAGCCTTTGATCTGTCTACATCCACATCCAAGATCCAAAGGAAATCACATGATGTTTGGAATCTGTCATGATGCTTTCTACATCATAAGACGTTTGATGAGCCCTCATGAAGAAGAATACCCAATATAAAGAAGACTATGGCTGTTTGACCCTTCTCTTACCCGTTTAAAAACTCCACAGTGTAATCAACTATTCTTTATATGTTTAGATATTTTCCTATTTAAGTATTTTATCCTTGCTAAACATTTTTGAAATTTTAAGTTGTGTTGCCATTAAAGTCTTTAATGTCTATTTCCTATGCAGGGGAATTGGAGAGATTGTGTGAACAGGATGTTTCACACTTAATAAGGCGGCTTGGCTGGGTGTAGGGTCCTGCCATAGACACACTATTGATCATGACATGTACTGTGTTGGGATGCATGTTTGATGACTTGCTAGGTGATACCTTTAATTTTTACTAGAGCTGTTTCTATACTACTTAATCCATTGCCAGGGCTGGAGAGACAGCTCAGTGCTTAAGAACACTTGTTCTTCTTGCAGGGGACCCAGGTTCAGGTTGCAGTACCCACACAGTTGTTCAAAAACTCCCATAACTCCAGTTCCAGGGGACCCAAAAGTCTCTTTTGACCTCTAAGGGTACCAGCACAGACATACATGCAGGCAAAAACTCATACAATATATGTATTTTAAATAATAGCTGTGATGTCCTAGTGACTCTCAAAGAGGAGATGTCCCCAAAGGGATTCATTGCTCTTCAGACTTTGGATTTGTTTGGAGGTTTCCTGCTTGTAGTTCCTCTTCCTGGATTCTTTATTTTGACACCTGGGCCATCTTATCCCTGTGCAACATGGACAACTACAGATGACCATTGCTCAGCTAAGACATGAACAGACTGAAGACTGCCTGGGACCAGAGATTTGGCAGTCAAGCCAGTGAAACCACAAAGTAGCAGAATCCCCAAATCACACTGTCACCAAGAACCAGCTCAATGTAACCAAACCAAGCAGAAAATACCTCAAATGGTGGCAGCGGGTTCATATTGGAGGTAGAATAGCCAGGTAAAATAGGAATTGTCCCATTATATGTATTTCAAACAAACAATGAATATATAAATGATTGAAAGTAGTTTCTAAATTCTGGGGGAAGAGAAAGAAAAGAAGAAAGAAAAGCAAGCAAGCCACTGTGCATTATGTAGTTTATACTTCTTTTAGGAAAGATGCCTCTCAGCTCCTCCTGGAGGTCCTGACCCATCCTTCGCAGTGACTCAGAAGCCAAAGTGGCAAGGCCTGATTTGTTGCCTTAACTGGTGAGGAAGGGAAGATGAAAGGGCCGATAGACCAGGCTTGCTTTTCATTTTAAACTCCACTCTTGTTCCTTGGCACTCAGGGTAACAGAGTCAAAGGCAGGAAACCTGCCTGCTTCAAGTCAATGCATGGGTGCTGGGTGGGACACACTGTCCCCAGCCTTGCATGGCAGTTCTGATTTCTAGAAGTTTCCTATACTTCCCTAGTTCACTTGGAGGCAAGACCCCCAGTCAGCTGGTCAGCACAGGAACTAGGATGGTTATTATAGGGTCTCTCATTAAAAGCAAGCATACAAGCCGGGCATGATGGCACACACCTTTGATCCCAGTACTCAGGAAGCAGAGGCAGGCAAATCTCTATAAGTTTAAGGCCAGCCTGGTCTACAGAGTGAGTTCTAGAACAGCCAAGGCCATACAGAGAAACCCTGTCCCGAAAAAAAACAAACAAAAAACAAAAGAAAACAAACAAAAAAAAACCCCCAACAAAATAAAACAAACAAATAACAACAACAAAACCCAAAACAGAGCCAGCAAGATGGTGGTCCTGTCTAGTTTTATGTCAATTTGACACAAACTGAAATCATCTGGCTAAAGGGAATCTTTTTTTTTTCTATTAATAATATAGTTTAAAATTTTTACATGTGGATCCCCGTTTCCTCTTCCTTCCTCCCTCCCTCCCTCCCTCCCTCTTACTCTTTCCCCATGACATGCACCCTGGCTACCCTCCCCTCCCATACCCCCACCCCCATTCCTCTTGTAGGGCTATCCTATCCAGGTTGGGTCATGTAAATCTGTCAAGTCATTTGAAGTAGGGACTAGGACTTCTCTCATGGAAAGGCTACCATAAATGCTCTGCCCTGATAGTGAGATCATCAACTAAATTATCCACCATCATGGAGCCCTCATATAGTACCTGTTTGAAACAGAAGCAAACACCCATAACCAAACACTGAGTCTAACTAGAATCCAGATGTAGAGAGAGGGGAGAAGACCAGGTTGCAGAAACACACAAAGACAGCTGACCTGAACAAGGAGGAGCTAATGCTCCTCCTTCCCCCAGACTGATAGCTGGGAATCCAGCATGGGACTGACTCAGACCCCCTGAATATGGGTCCCAGCTAGAAGGACTGAGCAGTCTGGGGGACCTTAGACAGTAGAAACAGGATCTATTCCTGGTGCACAAAAGGACCTTGAGGACACATCCCCCATGGAGGGATACTCCCTTAACCTAGAGGCAAAAGGGAATCTTGATTCAGAAAAGGATTCTATATGATCCAGCTGTAGGAGTCTTTTAAATGAGTGATTAATGTGGGGAGGTTCTAGACCATTGTGGGTGGGAATGTGGCACTTTATGGGGTGCAGAGGTTTTTTTGTGGGGATCATCAAGTGCTGAGGTACATTGGCTGACTAATGTGTCTAGGAAGTCCAATGTGTCTAGGAAGTCCAACAAGGAAGGGTACCATATTTAGGGGTGCACAGAGCTTCCTCACTGGAAGCTACAGGAGCATGTCTGTTTATCTTCTGAAGAACCTTTTGGCCTCTTTCAAATATTACTTTATTGGGTCCCTTTGATAGTTTCATGCTGAAAGACTACATTACCCAGCTTCCCTTGCAGACTACAGAAGTCCTTCCTGCCCCTTATAAGAGGCCACATCTGTAATAGGTATTTTGACCATCTACATACTTGGGTGACATGATGCTTCATCACTGTGAATAAACATGGTCCCACATAAAGTCAGACCAAGCCTCTGTTTCGGCCTTCTGTCTCTCTGCAGCAGCCTTCTAATAATCTAACACTCTTAACACATGTGACAGACAAATAAGGGACTGTTAGCAGTGTTAGTTTATTCTAGAACTTCAAATGAATTATATCTCAAAAGCAGCCAATGAGGACCCCAAGGCCACCCTAGATTTTTTTTTTTAATAACAAAAATAGGTTCTTTTTTTAAAAGATCGTAATTAAAATAGTTTACTTTGCAATGTGAGGCTATTTATTCATTATGAGGAGAACAAGTTGTGCGGGAGCACAGAGTTAATGATAAAAATTATGTGTAGTCAAGCTTCCATTTAAATTTAATATTTGCATGCTGAATGTGAAGGACAGCTCAGGGTTCTAGAGACAAGCCTGGGCAAGCCTGCTGCTCTGCATGGCTCTCAGACAACCAGACTATATTGTGATATTGGGCTGGCCAATGGAAAGTAGTTTCATCTGGGACCTAGAACTGATACATCTCACTGCTGGCCCATTTGCTCTCATGGGAGCTGTGGGTACTTGGCAAATGATTCCCCTTCCTTTTGGAATCGTCATATTTATTGAGCATCTACTATGTGCAGTGCCTTTACATCATGGGGAACATACAATACAGTAAAGAAATTGAGAGTGTTCATACTGTTTCAAGGGACAAGAGTAAGAACAAGTGGAAAGAACATTCTGGAAAGCCTGTTAGGATAAGGGAGAACACCTGAGTGATCATGGCTAACAAAGCCTTGGTTTTGCCGAGTGGACTATTTCCTGCAGTTATTCAAATGAACTTGCATTGCATGCCTACCTTCCCAGTGAAACAGGAACTTTGTCATTCAGTCTGACTGGCAAGGAAACAAATGTACACAGTGAGCCTTCCAACATCTAAGATCTCAAGTTTACATCTTCCTGATCCTATGTAAAGGGGTTAGGGCATCTTCTGGGCCCATCTCTGAGGCTGCTTCTTATCTCCTGTGTGTCTCAACAGCTACATTTATACCATGAGATCTGTCCTCACAGTAGACATTAGAGAATATGGAGTTGGGATTCTATGTTGTTCTTCTGTGCTGTCTGTTTAAACTTAAGATGAGTAGAGCCAGGCAACCATGTGATGTCCAAAGCAGAGAAAGGAGAGTGGTTCCTGTTAGATAGCCAAGCCTTGGTCCCTGTATCGCTTTCTTTCCAGATTGGCAGTATGGGTCTCCTTTCCCTCTTTGTAGAACTGTAGCAGACTTCAGCTTCTCACAAAAGTGAAAGCTCTAATGTGAAGATCACATTCAACTACATCTGTAGACAGGGTTTTATATGCCCTGATCTGAAGATAAATTATCATTTATAATGCTGTCCAAGTTAATTGCTTCAGGTGGAGTTTATACTGTGCTGACTTGGTAGAAAATTCTATTCCATGGGGAAGACACTCTGCTTATAAGGTCATTTTCCTCCTGGGTGATCCATGTGGCCACCAGCAGGCCTCCTACTTACCGTCTATCTCCCCAGAGACAAACACACTTGGGTTTGAGTTCCCTTGATAAGATTCTGAGTGCAGTGAAAAGGGCAAGTTAGTTAAGACACTGGGTCCTTTGGGAAGGCCTGCCCACCCCATCACCACCATGACTAACCCTTGAGTGTCTCCTGCATCCTGATTCTTCTTCTTCTTTTTTTTTTTTTTTGTATTCTGGCTATACAGAAAGTGATTAACGTGGAGACTGGATTGGATAAGCTCATCCAAACTCCATAAACGCCACTTCTGCACAAATGAGCGTTTGCAATCAATCTAATTTTTCAAATAAAAATGATTAAATTGCTATTATTGTCAGATCATTTTTTATTAAGAAAACCTTTTAAAATGTTAATTATTAGGCCCCCTGAAACGCTTTCATCTTTCCCGACTTTGCTCTTGAGTCGAAAGCACCCCTGCTTGTTCCCAACAGCTGAAGAGAAGATGCCGACTTCCTTTTTACACCTGCAACTGTTCTCCCGAACGCTAATATTTATGTGAATTTAACTTTAATTTTTCCTCCTTTCATCTTCTGAATTAGCTGGATAATGCACAGATCACTCCTTCACTGCTTCTTTCCTGTTTGTTTGCCTTCACAATAGATTCATTAACTAGATTTGGGTGCTCAAGCCATGCGACCACATCCATTTCAAAGGAAGATTTAATGGCATTTCATATTTTTCTACATTAAGGAAGATTAAAGTATATTACAATACCCCTTACTGCCCTATTTTCTTCATTTTAGAAGTGGTCAGTTTTAAAATTTTTCCTCCTTCTCTTTCTTTCATCTGCAGTGTTCAATAAATTGTCCAAGCCTTTCAGATGATAGTCTCAGCAAATTGAGTTCTATATTACAACTGGGACGCATTGTTTAGCCCATCAGCAGTCAGATAAAGCACCCCTACTCACACAGGACATCAAAAGAACAAATATATGCTCCAAGTGGGCAAAAGAGGACTAGGGCTCAGATATTTCATTTTCTTAATTGTTAGTGATTATCCGGCTAGTTGCTGGATGATCATTTCGTGGGCTCTGAGCCTAGACTTACTTGCCTGGTGTCATAGCTGTGTGAAGCCTATATTCATGTCTCTCTGCAAACCCACATGTATATTCATGACCACAAATTACACCATTGACAAACTAGGCAGATGCATCATCTTTCAATAGCCTGAGGGGCTGCCAGGCTAACATTTTAATATTGGGCAGTAACAGGAAATGCAAGATCCTGACTTGTGCCTTTTTATGCCAGCCATGTACCACCTCATGAAATAGTCAGGGGACTTGAAGGCATTCTCAGGCATGGGCAAGGGAGATATTAAGATTTAAGCTTTTTTATTTTTATTTTTCAGAAGGTAGAGGGGGTCAGGATGGTTGGGGACCTCTTGGGCTGAAGTATTTGGGTATGCCATCTGTCAGCTCAATGCATCTCAGAGAGCCCTCCCCCCTACCTCAGCAAATGCGGTCTCACCTTGCTTGACACAGTCTGAACAAAGTTTGGGGATGTTAGGGAGGGGTGGGAAGAGAGGGGCAGAAGACAGATTTTACAACGGTATAATCACAGGGTGTGGGTTTTAGGCAATAAGCAGGTAGCCTAGTTTTCTCCAAAGAAAAAGGAAAATAATGGAAAAGTGTAACATTCATTCAGAGGCCTCAAAGGCATAAAAAACCCAATTCCAACTGTTATAGGTCCCTGCAGGAGTCTACAAAAGAACTAAGCTTTTTAAGTAAGAAAACTAGATTCTGGCCCACAGGGCCCTGTCATTGCTGCTTAATGGATGAGACTCTTTGGATATAAATATGCTGTTTACGTCTCAGCTTCAGCTCTCATAAAATATAACCTTTTTATGATTTACGACCCACAGGAAAACCGGAGGATGGATTTTTACCTCTGAATTGGTTGGATGTCAACAAGAAAAATATAGATAACATATCGAGGTGGCGGGGTGTTAATGCCACACAAAATGATGAAATTATTTTTGTTTAGAAAAGTTAAGTTTGTTCTTCAAGTTGTTGGTGGATAGTGGTTGTGTGAGGCAGAGCTGATGAAAACCTGGGAAATGGTTCTCATTTTTAAGTCTCTGTGCAGTGGCTTACCAGCTGGGGCATGCTGGCTTCCTGTCTCAATCAGAAGTGACTCCTCGAAAAGTTGGAGTGAAGCATGGGTTCTAAAAAAACAAAAACCAAAAAAACAAGAATGGCCATTCTGCTTCTAAACTATACAAGTGTTTCCAGCATCAGACTTTTGTCCCAGCTTCCAGTAACAGCAGATGTAGAAGCCTCCCTCATCCTGCAGGCAGAAAGTGGCAGAATGAGCCATTTTCTTTTATTTTCACTAAGATGGTTGAAAAAAGAAAAGTGTGCAAACAATTTCTCTCCCCACAAGCAAGTGCCTGAAATCCCAGCACTGGGGTGGATGGTGAGTTTGAGGCCAGCTTAGGTTACATAATGAGAAGCTGTATTCAAAAGAAGGTGTGGGGGAAACGAGGGGCTGTGCTGAGGGTGGGCTCAATGGATGGAGGGCTTGCCTGGCATACAATGAGGCCCTGGGTTTGATCCCTAGCACAACATAAAAATGGTTGTGGTTGGTCAAGCCAGTGATCCCTGCACGAGGGAGGCAAAAATGGGAGAATCACAGGTACAAGGTCATCCTGAGTTACATAGAGATCAGGGTCAGCCTGGGCTATGACAGACCCTGCCTCAAAAACCCAAAGCAAACAAACATAAAGGGTGAGGGGAAGAAAAGCAAAACCTTGGGTCAGAAGTGGCAGAAACTCTCTTCACCGTGCACTTGCTAAAAACAGCCCAAACCTTGGCTGGCCTAGAAAGAGATGGTCTTTCTTACATCCGTCCCCCTGTGGGTATTTTTTATACATGTTGTCTTTTGTTTATGTATCATATGTCTTTATATTTCATAGAATCATGAAAATGAAGATGATATTTTTAGATGCCAAGTCAATCCCAGAGAAGTCAGCTAGGCAGTATGGAGACGAGTCCAGTCGGAAGACTGGGGTTGTCCTTTGACTCTTGGCAACACTGACAGAGAAAGGATTTACTTGGCAAGTTCAAGGCCCATGACTGACAACCAGAGTTTCAATCTTTCCATAACCCAGGAATAGCAGGGCTGTGGGGCAAGATGCCAGGTCGGTGTCAAGGTCAGGGTCAGCATAGGCTGCTTTGTTTCCTGTGGACTTCTAACACCCAAGATTCAGATATCTTGGGATGACTTGGCTCTGTTAGTTTGTTTCAGAAGAATAGGGGTAATTCCCAAGATGTACCTTTGGTTGGAACTTACCAGGGTAGAGAGAAGCTAGCAACTGATGGTCGGTGTGGGCCACACAAATGGGAGACTGAAGGCTCCCTATCACCTCCGTGGAACAGTTTAGAAGTTCTGCAAGGTCAAGTTTGACTCTGGACAGGGCCAGGCTGGGTAGAGGTCAGGGTTCCTTGGAGGGACTTCTTTGTACTGGTCACAGTGTCTTGAATCAACCTGTGCTCTGTTCCTGAGCCATCAAGACTCCCTGGACATGCTTAATTCTTAACAGATTGGCGTGGCCCCTATTGCGGTTTAATAAGGGTCAGGATAAACAAATAGGCCGAATAGATGTTTATTAAGGGAGAAACAACCCACAACACAGATAGATGAACACAGCAGTTAGAACTGGATGCTCCACTCTCCATGTCCCGCCAGAAAGCCTTCTCTGCTTCCTTCTGAGACCAAGTCCCACAGGTCACTTCTGCCCCTGGCTCCACCCCTCAATGGGTGTGGTCAGTGCCACAGAAGCAGACACAGTGAATATCCCACTACAGGCCCCAATGCCTGTTCCGTGTGTGTGTCTGTCGGGAGTGTGGGGAGGGGCATGGGTGGGCACTTCCTCATTGCTTGGGGAGATAGGTGTCTAATAGAGTACTAGAGTCCCAAGTGTGATGATTAATATGAATTAATCATTTGATAGGCTATATATACCAGTGAGTGACTATCTGGGTTAGTTTAACTAAGTTGGGATTATTCATCTTTATTTAAAATGGGTTGCACCATTCTTTGGGCTTGCAAACTGAATGTGATAATCCTTCCTTACTGTGATTGTGATGTGTCCTTCTGGCTGTTGGTGACTAGCTGCTCCCAGCTTCTGCTACCAGAACTTCCCAGAAATGATGGACTACACTCTTGAGCTCTGAGTTAGAACTAACCCTTTCTCCTTTAAATTGCTTTCACCAGAGTGTTTTCTCAGGAGGGTGATTAACCTACCACGGTGCTCAGCATTTTGGCAAGTGGGAATAAGAATTTCTTCCTGCCCTTGTAGAGATGATCTGGGGCGGGTGGTAGGTGGGATGTTTCTAGAGGTGAAAGGTCATATTTGATGTTGTCAGAGGAACCTTGGAAGTTGCATCGTTTGGATCATAGCATGTCAGGCTCGAAGAGCAACAAAACAGAGGGGGCCTTGCTCTGAGTCTAGACATAGTGATGGACCCCCCATTGACTAGGGTAGACAGGAAGGTTCCGTGGGAGAGTGGCTTTGGTCTGGGTGAGATGAGGCAGCAGATGACTTGATGGCAACAGGAACAACGGTAGCCAGTGCAGACAGCTAGCAGTAGAGGGAATCCCCTCTATATCTAGCTTTCTTCCCCTGAAATGGAGCTCACAATGCGTCGCTGTGCACACACATGGCACAGCCCATGTGGGAGTTGTTTTCTTCCTTGGTTGAAATAGCTCTTGTTTCATTTTTATTCTTTTCTAGTGTGTGCTTCTGAACGAGAGCCTGAGGGTGCTCAATAAATGTTTGTTAAACTCTTGAATTGGGGAGTGGGGGCTTGTGTGGCCTGCAGGAGAGCTGAGATTAGAGGGGATAAGGAAGCTTGGGGTCTACGCCTGGAAATGAGATGATAGAGAAATCAATAGGCGTTGGACTGGGCAAGGTGAAGAGGGCTGGAGCAGGTAGAGTCAGGTGGCCTGCTTCTTTTCCCATCCTGCCAGTAATCTGGGGTGACATTGGGCATGTTCCTGAGCCAGGCCCTTTGACCTAGGAAGGAGGTTGTTTGTGAATGGGCTAAGACATGCATTTGTAGTTCCCGGTGCTAACAGCATGTTTGATGCTGATCTATTTTACTGGGGGCTATTCCTTGCAGGACCCAGTCACCTAGGTCATCAATCACCCTGACCCCATTTTACAGATGTGTAATTGAGACTAGGATGCAGATCTGGCTGTTTTGAGCTGATGATCCTGGGTCCTGCTCCTCCATGGGAGTGAAAGGCCATCACATGTGGGATTTAGGCTAAAAAAGCTTGGTTCCGAGAAGGCTGTGCCAGCATCCACAGGAGATGCAGAATGGAAAGGTATGAGTCTTTTAGGACCTGAAGACCACGGGTCTGTTATCTGCTTGCTCCAGGGTGTGGCTGGTGTTGGACAAATAGGATGGGCAAGGGTGAGTTGGTAGCTTCAGGTCTCCTGAAAAGCAGCATCAGGTTACAGTGAGAGTCAGCAAACTATCTGAAAACAGAAAGCACCTCCATGCTCTGCTTTCTTCCTGGAGTTTTTTCATTCTGGTTTAGTGGTGTGTCTTTGAAGGCTGGAGTTCAGACCCCCATCATGCATTGCTTCTTTGGTTAAACTCAGGGAAAACCTATCCCTGATTGTTTTCTAACCTTCAGCAGTACTCAGAGCCACAGACCCCACTTTCAGGCTAGCTCTGACATCTCTGGTAAATATCCAAATTGAACAACAGGGAGAGGGAAAAAAAAAAATCTCGGTGCTTTAATTAAAAATCTATGTTTGGCATGTGCTCGGGGGCATATTTTTGCATCTTAAAATGTTTCTTTTCTTTTGTAGTCAGGCTTTGCTTATAAACAGAGCTGGCTCTGAGTCACATTAATTTAATTTTATCTGCAATCCACATCAGCTCAGAATGCTATTAATTTGGGTTTGACTGCCAGCAGAAAACATTCACGAATGCCCACTTTCTTAGCTAGGTAATCGTGTAGTAATTAGGATTCGTGTTGTACATAATCTTGATTTAAATAATCCTCACTTAGTTTTTTTTTGTCTACACAGATAAAAAAGCTATTTTGTCAGTATTTTAGAAGTAGGAAATCATCCTGATTATTTTAATCAAAATCAGCATTGGTGAATTGCGGCATTCTTTTAGGAACAATTAATCTACAAGACAGAGATTTGTCTCTCTGCCCTGCCTTGTAGATCTGTCTCAAATGCACTGAGATAGAGAGATGGTACCAATGGCGGGCTGTGAACACACACCCTAAATGGCCTCATTTCCACCTCTTGGTAGAAATTTTAGCTCTGCAGAACTGGGGAAGTGGCTCAGCAGGTATGAACATTTGCTGTACAAGCATGAGGTCATGAGTTCAAAACCCCATAGCCATGTAAAAGACCTGTGTTTGCATGAGCCTGTAATTCTTGCATGGTTCAGTGCTGAGGGGCTAGACACAGGAGGATCACTGGAGCTTGTTGGCTGACAGGCTACCCCCAAGTTCAGTGAGAGACCCTGTCTCAAGGGAATAGGATGGAGAGTGATGGAGCAGGATACCCAGTATCATCTCCTGCCTCTGCATGTGGGCAAGGGCAAACAAACCTGCATACACACAGTGAGCACACCCCCTCCCCTCCCTGACATGAACAATCTTCAGCTCTACCATTCAGAAGTTGGGACCCCAGGATAGTACTGAAAAATGATTGTCCCTCATTTTATTTTATTTTTTTTTTTTGGTCAATGAAGAGATTATTGTCTGCATGAGGATTCACTGACATTAGCCAGTGATGGGCTAATGAAACCTTTGTCAGGTTTCATTTCTGCTACATTTGTAACTGGGAGGCAGCATCTCACAGAGACCTAGAGCAGAGACCAGGAAAGGGCTAAACAGTAACCACCTCAAGCTCTGTAGGCTCTGTGTTGTCTGTTGCAACTACTCAACTTGGCTATTGTGGCTGAAAAGCATCTGTGGATGTCACATAGACAACGGGAAGGGTCTGGTCCACAGCCTCATTTGCCAAGGCTTTGAACTCAGAAAAGCATCATCTGGAATCAGGTCTGATATTCAGCTGTCACATGGGACTTTGAATGAAGTCTGCAACTTCTCATTTTCCTTGATGAACTAAAAGGCTCAGCTGGGTTTAGGTGGAGCCTGGGAAGGGGAAACTCTTAGCATAGAGCAGGGCATGTAACTAATTTAGCACCCTGACTGGCCTGCCTTATGTTATCTGCTTTTGTTTTTTTGTCCTCCCTCCCTCCCTCCCTCCCTCCCTCCCTCCCTCCCTCCCTCCCTCCCTCCCTCCCTCTCTTCTATCTATCTATCTATCTATCTATCTATCTATCTATCTATCTATCTATCTTACATGTCAATCCCAGTTCCCTCACCCTCCTACCTTCCTCTATTACCCCCACCATCTCCCTTCTGCTCCCCAGGGAGGGTGAGGCCTTCCATGGGGAGTCTTCAAAGTCTGTCATATCATTTGGGACAGGCCTAGGCCCTCCCCCATGTATCTAGGCTGAGAAGGTATCCCTCTATGTGGGATGGGTTCCCAAAGTCCATTCGTATACTAGGGATAAATACTAATCCATTACTAGAGGCCCCAGTCCTCCTAACTAATACCCACATTCAGGGGGTCTGGTTCCATCCAATGCTGGTTTCCCAGCTGTGAGACTGGGGTGCATGAGCTCCCCCTTGTTCAGGTCAGCTGATTCCTATTTATTTATTTATTTTTGAGGCAGGGCTTCGTTTTGTAGGACAGGTTGGTCTTAAACTGATCATCCTCCAGTCTTAGTCTCTTTGTTGGTTAATTTTATGCTAGTTTGACACAATCAAGAGTCATATGGGAAGTGGGATGCTCAACTGAGAGAATATGCCTGTAAGATTGGTATATAGGCAAATCTGTCATGGATTTTCTTGATGAATGATTAATATAGGAGAAGTCAGCTCACTGGGCAGGTGGCCCTGGGTTGTATTAAAAGAACAGGCTAAGCAAACTATAACTAATGAGCAAATAAACAGCATTCTTTTATGGTTTCTGCTTCAGTTCACACCTCCAGATTCTTGCCTTGAGCTCCTGTCCTGAGTTCCCCAGTGATGGACTGTTACCCCAAAGCGTTAGTTTTGAGATAAACCCTTTCCTCCCCAAGTTCCATTAGGCCATGGTGTTTCATCACTGCAATAGAAACCTTAACTAAGATAGCCTCCCAAGTAAGTCACTACCCCTGGATAAAGAGTATCTGATTCTTGAACACAAGCATAACAGGATTGTATGGCCTTAGGAGACCAAGGTATGTGTATAGGTAGCACAGGGGACAGTTGATCTGGCTAGCCTCAATAGGAGTCTCAGCATGCCTGGGGATCACTTCTGCAAGCTCTTGTTCAAAGGCAGTGTGTGCCACACTTGTGATTTAGTTTGAAGTATTATTCTAGCATGTCATATCCTGAAACATGAATTCTGTCCTTCCAGTTACTGAAGCAGGGTCACTTAAAAAGGAGTGTCACCAAGCCAGGCCTGGTGACCTAGGCTTATATTATAATTATAATTATAATACAAGCTACTCCAAGGCTGAGGGAGGATCACAAATTCAAGGCCAGTCTGGGTGGCTTAGTAAGAACAAAATTAAAGAAATAAATAAGAAAACAAAATCAAGGGGCCCATGAGATGACTCACTGGGTAAAGGAGCTTGTCACCAAGGCTGATGGGATGAACAGAATTTGACCCCCAAGATCCACATGGTAGAAGGAGAGACCTGACTCTTACAAGTTGTCCAGTGATTTCCATCTATGTGCTGTGGCTTGTGTGACATACGTTCTCTGTCCCTTCACACAAATACATACAATAAATAAACAACAAAAAGAGGAGTAGTGGTGTAAGAAAGGAAAGATGTCCAAAAGAACAAAACACCTGAACCCACGAGAACCACATCAATGGGATTTGGGGATAAGCCACAAGACCTCCTAAAGACCATAGCAGAAGCAATCAAGCAATACAATAAGTAAGACTGAATTTGATTAAGCTCCCAAATATAAAACGACATTCATTAGTTTGTACTGACATAAGTGCCTGAATAAAGAGAGCAGATAAATGCCAGTGTGTGTGTGTGTGTGTGTGTGTGTGTGTGTGTGTGTGTGTGGGGGCACACACACACACACACACACACACACACACACACACACACACACACACACCCTGTGACTTCCCTCCAAAGGACATGACATGAAAGGGGGAGGTGAGTGACCTAGAGTTAGAGAAACCAGAACACCATCTGGAAAAGTTGACACCAACAGTGATATCAAACTGACAGTAGTAGGGATCTCTGGTGTCTTCTGATGAAACCCACATGTGACCTCTATGGTCTTCCTTCACAAAACACCACCCCAATTTCTAATCAATGGGTAAGTGGAAAAAACACCAAGCGAATTCACATTGAAGCCCGTGCTGCAAAACACCCAGCTAGCACTTACCAAAACTGTCAAGGCCACCAAAACCAAGCAAAATATGAGTACCTGCCATGACCAAGAGTTTCCTGAGAACATGATAGCTGAACACATGTAGAGACCTGGCTAAGATACATGAGAGAGACATTAGATAGAAAGGACAAGACAGAAATCAGAATAGCGTATGGACTGAAGGTGATGAAAATGTGTTAGGAATTTACTGTCGGCCCCTTGGCAGATATGGCTGTCTTGGGCTGCACATCCCTAGTGAGTGGGCTGAGGTTTGGAAACCACACATCCTGCACCCTAACACTAAGCTCTGCTTCTACTTGGAGGTCAAGTTTGAACCCAAGGCAGGGAAATGATGGTCCTTTCTTTTGGCCATTAATTCTACCCAATTTTGCTTTGTCTTGACTAAACTGGTGGCTTGAATAAGAATGTTGCCCGTGGTCTCATGTATTTAAACACTTGGTGGTACTGTTTGGAGATGTCTAGGAGGTGTGGCCTTGCTGGAGGAAATGTATCACTAGGGGTGGGCTTTGAGGTGCCATCCCTGGTGCTCTCTTGTGTTTTCTCCCGCTTTCTTTCGTTCGTGCTTGCAGTTCAATGTGTGAGCTTTCAGCTTCCTGCTCCTGCCTCCATGCCTTCTACTTGCAGCTATGCCTCCTCACTGTGACGCCCTCATACCACCCTGGAACTGTAAGTTCAAATAAGTAAGATGTCTTTGTCATGGTGTTTTATCACAGAAACAGTAAAGTAACTAAAACAATCAACAAAAGCCAATTTTGCTTGTGTCGATCATGAACTCTTCTGAAGGCAGTCTACCTATTTTAGCCTCTTAGGCTGGAGTGGTGATGTGTTGTATTAGTGAAATGTAAACAGGTGTTTGGAGGCCTGTGGGAAAGGTTTGTCTGTTCATATTATTACTGCCCCTTTTTTCTCCCCTGCCTGGAATATGAATAGACAAATGGAGATGGGGCACTTTCCTGTGATTCACAGTGACAAGTGTGAGGTAGAGAGTCATGTGTTAAAGGTGGAAGAGCTTTGAAGGTTTGTGATGTTTCTTGTGAGCTTCTGTCCCAGCCCATAATGGCCCATCTTCATCCCAACACATGGATTCCCAAACTTGACCTCTCTACTCAGAAATTTGCCCAACTCTGGAAAAACTGAGACGCTACAAGAATCCTGGCATCAGGGAGCTAGTGTCTGGTGGATAGCTTAAGCTCCTTGAGTTCCAACTCCAGGTGTCTCTTTGGCATCATAAAGGTTTGGTTCAAGGCCCCCAACTTTTCAACTCTTTTTACTCCTCTGTGGCTCCAAAGATGGGTGATAAGACTAGTGTTTAGTACAGTGCTTGAGCTGGAATGGACACTCATTAGTGCTACCATCACCCTCATCTAGGGAAGTATGGAGTAGTGGACACACAACGTTGTTGTTAGTTACTGTCCTTGTGATCTTGACATCCTTCCTCTGATCTTTTTGGGAGGGACATACAGGTCCCTTGGAGCATAGTCCTTTCAATTTACTGACTCGTGTTTCAGTTGTTGAGTCATCACAACCACCTGCTCCTGCACCAGGGCTCATCTAGGGCCCAAGTAGGTCATTAGGATTGAGTTCCTACTCCTGGTTCTGCTGTATATGAACCAGGTTTGGATCTCCTTTGCCCTGCATTGTGAGCTACACCACACATAGCAGCAGCCTCCAGGGGATGACCACAAAATAGCACAGGTATTCTCTAGGGAGGCTTAGTGACTGGACAGGTCTCAGTACCCTCCTGACAGGGCTTAGTCCTGTGGCTCAGGCTCACTATTTGCTTGATGTGGGGGAATGGGAACAGTGTTGAGGTTACTAGGGACAGAGAAGGCCGTGTAAGAGGTGAAGAGGCATGGTAGTACAAATTCCAAAAAGGCACAGGGCAAAGATAACCCAGAAACTGAGATCCAGATTCACTAGGTCTGGGGGCGTTGGAAATGATGGAATTTCTTATTCTTTACAGAATCTGGATTGAAAATCCACCTGCTTGCTAACGTTTATACATAATAAAAAGCCCAGGGCATTCTCATTGTCATCTGTGGATGTGTAGAGAGAGGCAGGACAGTATAGTTGCCAGGGTGTAGACTTGCTGAAGAGGCTGAGTGAGGTCTTGTCCCATTTCTTCACTCACACTGGGGCCAAGGGTCCTTTGCACAGGCTCTTTACTACCATGGTCCTCATGCTTTTTTGTGATTTAAGAAACATATTATTTATTTAAGCAAATGTGTATGTATCCGTGTAGGATTCATGTGAGCCCAGGACATGGAGGTGTCCACAGAGTTGCCATTAAATCCCCTGGAGCTAGAGCTCTCTATAATAACTGTGAGTCACCCTGTGAATGCTGGGAACCGAAGGTCTGTGGTTTATCTCAGCATTGTCTTGAACCTGCTGTGTGACCCTCTGGTCCCCAGTTCTTCTGGTTTGCAAGCCAAGGCATCAGTGGTGATAGCCAATGCCCTCTCTGGTTCTGAAACCCAGGGAAGCTTTGAAAAGTTGGCGGTTAAGATGGTCTTAATTTAAGAAACTAGATCGTTTTCCATCTGGAGGAGATCTTAATTGTGATGAAGGAAAAGAGTTATATTATAATGCCTCTTAAATGGTTAAAAACATGACTAACTAGAAACAAGGAAAATCCCCAAGTCCCTCAGGAAACATTATGTTTTATAGTATATCATCATTTCCATTGAGGGATCATTTGCAATCTGTTTATGATAGTGTCTGAATCATTACTAGGACTCTCTATCACAAGCGAGAGAGAACTCACTGCTGTAGAGAAACTCCTGGAAACAGATGGCTGTTGCCAGCAGACAGCTATGCATTCAGAGTCTGCAGAGGTATGGTTGAGGCCAACAGCCTTTTGGACCATGAGTAATAACCATAGAGATGGTGACAGTATAGACTTCCTGTGCCTGGTGCCCAGGCACTGTTCTGGGTATATCATATGCTATATATCAAGCCCTACAAATGCCACCACCATCCCGGCATTCATAAAACCCCTACAGCAAACAGAATTGAATTGGAGAAAGAATGATGCACCTTCAGAGACTATCTATAGAGAGACAACATGGTCACTATTCAGGTTTCAGAGACAGGGACTGAGGTGCAGGGATTCTATGAGACTTCTGAGGTCTCATTAGTGGGGCTAGATTTAACCTGGTACCGTCTCTAAGGGTCTCTGGCTGTGATGTCATCATGGTCTTGGCAAAAGAGGATGTTCAATGGTCTTCTTGAGGTTGATACTTTTCTTCCCTAGACATTAGAAATGGAGAGGTGTGAAGTCAAGTGTTTTAGTCTTAATTCCCAGTTCCAAAGGTGAAAGCCAGTTTGTTTTCACACTGATTTTATGAATTGGACCCAACAGACATTTTCATGTAGTGGATTTTGTGGTTGGAGGCAGAAAGCTGTAGGTAAACAGGAGCATCTGTGAGAGTCACAACAGAAGCAGAGTGTGTCAATGAGCCCCTTCAGCCATGTGCCTTGGATCCTTGTTTGCAAAAATACTTTCATTGATTGGCATACAGACTTATGTCTTGAACCACTGCATGGTTGGAGAGATAAATTGCTTCATTCCTGATATCTTTGGTTTGTTCAACTCTTCCATTCATAAGGAGGGAGTAGAACCCACGTATAAACAGGAAGCCTTGAGTTCAAATCTTACCTCAGACCCTTAGCCTTCCTGGAAGACGTCCTCTTCCATCTCCATGCAGGAACTTTGTGAAGGGTTTCCCTTAGCCTGGAAGCCCTACCAAGTCTTATGACCATCTCCCAGAGCAAGCACATAAGGATGTTCTTGGGATGGGAAGGGATGAGCCTGGACAGGTCCCACAGCATACATTTTCCCTTCCAGCCTTAGAAATGGAGCTTATCCACGTAGTGAGGGAGGAATGATTGATTACCATACCTTTCCAGCGGTGAGAGGTCAGGAAATAGATGGAGGATAGGGGAAACATTTGTTCAGAATTTGCAACCAAACCCAGACGAGATGAATGTGGTAGCCAACCAAAGAAACAAATTGGGGGTATATCCAGGATTCTGAAAGCTTGTTTTGTTGAGTTTGAAGATTCTACTTGGGACATCTTCTTGTTCATAAAAGTGTAACTTGTCACTCTGAAATATAAAAACAAGAATAGCTTCTTCCACTGTGTGTAAACCTCTTTGCTTTTTTTTCAGGGTTACTATTTTTTTTTTTTTTTTTTTTGTGACAAAACCCCATGGCCAAGGCAACTTATAAGAGAAAGAATCTAATTGCGAACTTGTTTACCATTTCAAAGGGGTAATCCATGGCCAGGACAGGGGAGCATGGCTGCACACAGACAGGCATGATGCTGGAGCAGTAGCTGAGAGCTTATATTCTGATCTACAGGCAGGAGGCAGAAGAGAAACTAGGCCTGTCACGAACTTTTGAAACTTCAAAGCCCACTCCCAGTGACACACTTCCTTCAACAAGGTCACACTTCTTAAACATTCCATCAACATGGAGTAGACATTCAAATATATGAGCCTATGGCACCACTTTTTTATTCAAAGAACCATACCTCCTTTAAAAGACATGATTACCATGTAACTTGAAAACCCAAGTTGTAAAATTTGATTAAATAAAAGGATCAAAATTGATTCCAAAGTGAAAGTTGTACATTATGAGTCAAGACTGCTAAATGTTTCATAAGGAGACGTCATTTAATTTGAGTTCACAGCCAAATAGATAGTGAGGCAACATTACACACTCAGGTTTGTTTAGTTCCAAAATTCAAGCTCTTTAAACTGCAATAAGCCATTTTAAAAAGTCGAGACAAAAGAGGCTTGATTTTAAAGTATGTGTAGGATAACTTTGAAAGAAATCACTATTATAAAATGCTATGAAGAGCTAAGATTTTGCATTTAAATTGAAGATTATTAAAGAAAATAAACTGATGATGAGTATGGTGGCCCATGCCTTTAATTTGGCACTTGGGGAGGCAGAGGCAGGTAGATCTTTGAATTCAAGGCCATCCTGGTTTACAAGGATGGGAATTCAGTTCTCAGCACCCACTCCAAGGGTCTCTCTGTTGCCAGTAACTGTAGCTCTGGCATGTACACGTGCGCGCATACACACACACACACACACACACACACACACACACACACACACACACACACCTTTAAAAAAACATATTTTGCTACACAGGTGAAAGGATCTCAAATATGGCAGATAGTTCTCTATGTTCTCATTTAAAGGCAGAGTACACTTGTTGTTTTCTCCTCCCATTATGGCCCCTATTCCCAAAGTGTATTTAAGCTGAAAGGAACCTCATTACCCTAGGTGTCATCTTGTCTGAGTCCCAGTGTTTCCAGCCAAAGATACAGGGCACTAACCTCTTCCTGGGAGGGATAATAGTTGTATTTTAGTGAGTTCTAGACTGTACAAATATAGGAATGCTTCATCTACTCTATCATGGACCCTTTAATGCCCCCTATTCCATTGGGAACTAGGAGTCCAACTGCTTTGATGTTCAGACATGGGACTGGATTAAAGATATTGGATGCCATCCCTGAGTCACACAGGGAAGATTGGGCAGTGCAAGCTCTTTGGCCAAGGCTCCGAGTCCTAGGCATGAGGCCTTTTATAATGACTCAAAGAAACACATACACAAGACAACCAGGAAAAAGCTTGCTTCTGAGAGATCAGACAAGATCAGGCACATTCAGGGTATGGCCATAGACAAAAGCTTGCACATTTTGAGACACAGTTCATTGAATTCTTAAATTTTCCTTCTGAGGTTGGGAGAATTGTCTCATGTTTGGCTTTTAAAAGACCTGAGTATGGTTAGGGTCATCTAGGCTTTCCTTTTCCACAGTTAGGCCCCATCTTCATATTCCATTGAGGTACAAGAGGCAGGAGAATCATGATAGGAAGAGACAAAAGGGATGGAGAAGGGTCTGAGTTCCAACATACACTGAAAAGAGCTCAGGTAGAGATGACCTGAGGCCACTGGTCATAGCACCTTTAAGCATGTGAAGGGGATGCTCATAGGAAGGGGTGCTGGTTTTCTTGCTAATGTTTGTGGAAGGACTAAACCATGACCAACTGGTAGACCTAATAAGCCTTCAGTGCCTTGTAAGGCAGAGATTCTTTGACTTTCAGTATACCGGTCCTTCTTTTTACCCTTTAATTACTCTGACCACTTATAGACTCTCCTGCACCACAGGACCAAAATGGACCCTCATACTCCAGTGTCTGCATTAAAAATGAAATAAATAAGTGGAGGTACTATTATTACTGGCTCCGGAGCTACAAGAGCACAATTCAGCTCCTTCATTTTCTTAATAATGAATAAAATCACACCAGCAATTTCCCTTGAATACATTTGTCAATCAAAGATCCAACACTTAGAGAGAGCCCCCCCAGAGCATCCTCCAGGTACTGTCCCAAGCAAGAGGAAGCACACTTCTCGGTATTGTTACAGCTCCAGCAAATAGGCTGAGAGCTGGTTTAATTTTTTGAAAAGAGAGTTCTCCAGCTTTTGGCTGGTCTAATGAAAACTGGTCTGTGTCGACTTTGGCTGAATCCCTTCCACAATGACACTGCCCCCGTGCTATAATTTCTGCTAATTGCCACTTGAACAAAAGCACATTGTGTAGCTCTTCGGCTGCTCTGCAGTCTTGGAGTGGAAGTGGCCAGGATGCTTAAAGCATTCTCATTGTGAATGCTTCTCCACCACAGGCTGTGTCCATCAACACGACTGAGGCTGGATTCCAGTTTTCAAACTGGGTCTAGGTGAGTGTCATGAAGTAAGTTAAGCAGAAACTATAAGGCAGCAACTGGAATGTTAGAATTCTGGTGGCAGTGCCTTCCAATAGTTTGCCAGTGTGACTTGATAAGTAAAGACTTCCAGAGGTTTCTGTTTGCCTGAATGCTTTGAAATGGCCTCCTCCTCCTTCTCTCCTCCCCTCTCCTCTCCTTTTTCTTTTGCTTTGGGGGGGTCTCACGAGATTACTTTGGGGTCTCTGGTGTTCAGTTTGGGTAAGATGATGAAGCTGAGGAATCAGGCCTGAATTAGCAGAGCACCTGCCCATTTATGTCCCTTGTCTGTTCAGGGCTCCCCTACATGACCTCAGACAATTACACCCAGAGAATCTTCCACATTAGGGCTCGCAGTACCACAGGGGCATGGACTTGTCAGGTTAGGAAGAGACCTTGAGGCTCAACCCCCATTTTGAAAGATAAGTTCCAATAATTTCAAATTAAATTGGAGGGTGATTTAATCTGACAACCTCTGGTCATTGATAAGACATTGATAAGAAATAGAAAAACTGTTCATGGTTGTAGGTACTATACTGGCAGGTTGACATCTAAACATATGTTACATGACCTCTTGTCTCTGACTGAACAGAGCATCCTTGAAGAAAACCTGGCCTGGATAAGATAAACATAACCGATCCAGGTGACATAGTTGCCACAGACTTTTTGATGTCACAAAACAGTAAGTTGTGTGTGTGTGTGTGCGAGAGAGACAGAGAGACAGAGAGAGACAGAGAGACAGAGAGAGAGAGAGAGAGGAGAGAAACTGTTAGACATGTATAATATAATGTGTCTTATCCACCCCACTCCCCTCCCTCTGCCTTCCCCTGGTCCTCTCCTCAGTACCTCAGTACACCTCCTCTTCAGGTCTTTTTTTCCTTTAGATAACACACTGCTTCATGAGGACCCCTCATAGAAAAGTGACTCTCCCTCCTGCAGCAGCCATTAATTGCCACTATCTCTTTAGCTAGTATTAGGTCTCTGGAGCCCCTCTTCCCTCTGTGCTCAGTCTTTAACTAGCTTAATCTTGCACAGGTCTTGTGTAGGTCACCAGGGTCTCTTTGAGTTCATGTGTGCAGTAACTATGTCTTGTCCAGAGGATGGTATTTCACAGCAACCCTTCAGCCTTGACTCTGAGCATTCTTTCTGCTCCCTTTCTCCAGTGTTCCCTGAGCTTTAGCAGAGATGGCGTGTGAGGGGACAGGGGAGTGTGCTGTAGATGCCCAATTATGCTGACCATCCACAACTGCTCATTTACAGCACCGTGAACAACCATGAGTCTTGGCATTAACTACCATTCACTGCAATACTAATTTACCTGTATAGAAGTTTCTCGGAGAGCAGCAAGAGAGGTTTTGAGATCAGTTTCCAACATTTAACTTTGTTGAGGAAAGTTGTCAAAACGAAGAGTAATCTTTGATCAGTAATACCTTGTAAAATGAAAGGCTTTTTTTTTTTTCTTTTTAGTACCCGATACCAAGAGGAGCATGAGGAGCATGGGTTCTAGGGCAGCCCTGGGCTATGGACTAGGTGGCTTGCTAAAACAGAACAATAATAACAGCAAAGCCCACATACTGGCAATTAGTGCAGGAGCTCTCGACTGGTCAAGGTGCAGAGAGTAGATGTCTGTGGACTGCTCGGCCACAAATGGAACACCCCTTTCCTTTCACGTTCAGTGGCAATTGTGGAGCAGGGTCAGAAGGATAAAGAGCCAGCCAGGTGGTGCTGGTGCATACCTTTAATACCAGCACTTGTAGTGGCAGGTGGATCCCTGAGTTCAAGGCCAGTTTGGGCTACAGAGTGTGTTCCGGGATAACCAGGGCTACACAGAGAAACCCTGTCTCAAACCTCAAATAAATTAAAAAAAAAACACCCCACAAACAAACAAACAAACAAATAAATATTAAGAGCTAAAAGTCAGATGGATCAGATTAAAACAGGGTCATCTGGACAGGATCAGTGCCCTCATGAATGAATGACAGCTATGGCTGTCACACAAGATCAAGTCAGTCAACATCCTAGGACAAAGGTAGGAGGGGCTGTGAACCCTATCAGTAGCTGAGGAGGTATGGGCAGTTTATGGCTGTGGGGGAGCGAGTCAATTTTCTTTAAGGATGTGGCCTCTGGTAGGTGGACCACACTGAAGCAGATGACCCCACACCCACAGCACAAATCAGACCATATAAAGACAACTGCCGAGAAATCACAAAACTGAGGATGGGAGTGAGGGTGGATCTGGGAGGAAGAGGAACTTAGGAAGAGGAGTGAATATGATTAAAATACATCATATCCATGCATGAAACTCTCAAAAATTAATATATTTTTAAAAATCAGAGAAAGATAAAGAGGTACTTTTGACATTAAAAAATAGTCCTCTATTGGAAAAAAAAATGGTTTTCTGGAAAAAAATGAATCACTCTGTTTTTAAAAATTCATGCAAACTCCCCCCCCCCATCCCATCTGGTGCTTGGTAACCACGCTCTGAAGGGCTATTTTCTTCCTGACAAATAGCGACGCGGATACACAGGAAAGCCTGTTTTCAAGTGGTAGGGGTAGGAGCTGGGCAGCAGCTCATTGTGAGGGAGTTAGCCACAGGGGACTCATCCCTGGTTCAACCCCTTTGTTGTAAGCTCCACCCTTCCTCAGCAGCTGTTCAACCTCCTTGGTCTGGGGGCAGCCTGGGAAGCTCACCCTTCCAGGGTGTTACACAGTCCTCTTGGTAAACTGGGACTCACAGAGTTTTTGGTTCCCAGTTCTACCTCCCAGAGCCACAGGAAACACATGTAGTTCTTCCTGTCATGCGAGAGCTTGCAGGTGGAAGCCACGCCCTGTCGTCCCCCCTCTTCCCCTTCCAAATGAATACGTGTCTATCTATCTACCTATCTGATTTATTTTTAGCCATGTGTATCGCCCTGTGTGGGGGTATGGGCACACGAACTACAGAGGCCCCAGCTGGATTTACAGGGGGTTGTGAGCCATCTGATGAGATACTGGGAACCGAACCTGGGTCCTCTGTAAAAGCAGTACATGCTTTTGGCCACTGAGCCACCTCTCCAGCCCCATAAGATTTCTAATCGCTTCTTCCTTTATTTCTTCCTTCCATCCTTTTCTTTTGAAACAAGGTCTCACTATGCGACCTAGCCTGGCCATGAACTTGAGGCAATTCTCTTGCCTTAGCTTCCCAAGTGTTGGGATTACTGTCACGAGTCACCACACCCAGTTTTCCTTAAATTACACAGAAAAAAGCATTCTTTGAAAATTACACATGTTTACAATGCAATACTTTTTTAAAAATTTGGTTTTTTAAGACAGGGCTTCTCTGTGTAGCTCTGGCAGTCCTGGAACCGGAGATCCACACCCCCTCCCCCCCACCCCATCCCCCACCCCCGACCCCCACCTCTGACTCCCAAGAGCTGGGATTTTTGATTTTATTCAGCCCCTATCTGCCTCCCTCCAACTCTCCACAGAACCCATCAACCTGTTTCTCTCCCAATTTCAGGTCATTATTTTTATTATTACTGACCATGTGTAAGTGTGTGAGGGGCCATCCACTGGAACATGGCCCACCTTCCTGCAGCCAGCGAGCGTCTCTTGTCTAGTCCAAGGCAACTTATCATTTTCTTATGACAGCCTAGAATTTATTGCACCATCAGATCTGTCTTAAAATTCAGAAAATGTGGTGGGCATTGTTGCGATCTTGACTTTGGAGAGCCCCGACTGTCTGCGAGGAGAGCACATTCCCTGCCTCCTTCTTCTCAGTGCTGTGTTTGTTTGTTTGCTTGCTTGCTTTTAAATAAAAGTCACATTAGTATTTAGCATTAAAATTTTTAAACTTATATTTAAGTATAGTGCTCTCTCTCTCTCTGTCTCTCTGTCTCTGTCTCTGTCTCTCTCTCTCTCTCTCTGTTGTGTGTATGTGTGTATACATATCTGCCATGATTCAAGAGTGTAGGTCAAAAGACACCTTGTGGGAGCCTTTCCCTGATAAGTCATATTATTGGCACAAGCATTTGCTTTTGGTAAAACACTCGCTAGTGCCTTCTGATTATGGCTGAAGCTGTAACTGTGATAGTCTTCTTCATACACTTCAGATCAATTGATTGCCTCAGTCTACAAAGGGCTCATTTTTGGCTGTTCCTTGTCCTGCATAATGCCTCCACTACACAGACTTCTCTCCTGAGAGGACAATATTACCTCAATATGAAACTAGACTAAGACATTAAAAATGCAAATAAAAAAGGTTCATTTCCATAATATAATTGCAATAATATTTAATCAAGTATTAGCAACTTGAATAGATCAATCTATCCAAAAGGATAACATGATGTAGCTGAGTGGGGCCCCTCCCAGGAATAGGAGGTTCGTTAAACATTAAAAAGCAATCAACATAAATCAACATTTTGACTGAAGAATAAGTAGAGAAACAGTGTAGTCCTTTTATCAGATACAGTAAAAGTACTGGAAAAAATGGATGCCCATGTATGATTAAAAAAAACCAA
This sequence comes from Cricetiscus sungorus, assembly GCA_030556225.1. Lineage (NCBI taxonomy): Eukaryota > Metazoa > Chordata > Mammalia > Rodentia > Cricetidae > Cricetiscus > Cricetiscus sungorus. Next base: position 91,247,679 of record JANBXA010000007.1, read on the forward strand.
AAATCCAGCAACAGCCATTTCACAGTGAACGAGGAATAGAAGGACCCTTTCCTGAATTTGTGCAAAGGCCTCTATGAAACTCCTACATTTAACATCATTCATCATGGTGAACATTGAACACTTTTCTTGCAAAATCAGGAACAAAGCAAGGGTGTTTTCTCTCACCACTCCTATTCAGAATCATAATGGAGTTTGTAGCTAGTACAATAAGACAATAAAAAGAAATAAAAAGCACTACAGTATAAGCAAGAAGCAGAACTGTGTTTGTTAGTAGATGGAATGACACAGGAAATTCCAAGGAACTGGCAAAGAACTAACCATTAGAACTAATAGTGTGGCCGAAGGGACAAGGCTAGTATTCAAAAAGCAACAAAGTTTCTCTGCCTCAGTGATGATCAATTGTAAGTTCAGTAGAAAACCTCTGTTAATAAATACTCAGGGACAAATAGGAAACACGTGTAAAATTACTGAAAACTTCACAATAGTGTTGAAAAACTAATCCTATGTGGAGAGATACACCAAGCTCATGGATTGAAAAACTCCATCTTGTTAAGATGTCAGTTCATCCTCCCCTACCCCCAAATATCAACTGGCTCAGTGCAAACCCAAGCAAAATCACACAGACCTTCCTTTTGATAGAAAGTGACAATCCAAAACTGTACACCCATACATGCATGCACACATGAACACTACATACATATAGTGTATAACACAGTTATACACAAGACTGTATAACTTACATAATCTAATTTCAGGACTTACTCTAAGCTTATAGTAAATAAAAGAATACAATATCTGGCTAAGTAGAGACCTACATCAATGGAGAGGTACGCCCATGTATTCAGGGACAATCCATATGCAACAGAGATCCCAAAAATGGTTCAGTGGGGTAATGATAATGGTTGTAATGAAACAACTTGGTATCCTAAGGGAAAAAAATGGATATAAGAGCTATAAGAGCAAACCACACAAAGATTATAACTCAAGGTGGATCATAAACTTAAGTAGAAAAGTTAAAACTATGAAATGCCTAGAAAAAGAGAGGAAAACTTTTGTGACTTGAAAGTAAGCCGAATTTCCTAGGTCACGCACCAGATCTTCAAGCGTAATAGCCATATGTTGTTATAGTATGGTTATGTATATTACACTCTTATATTCAGACACAAAGGCCTCTCATATCTAGTAGTACAAATAACTCTCGTAGTCCAGTAAGAAGACAAACAGTTTTGCATATGCATAATTGTGGGTGTGTGTGTGTGTGTGTGTGTGTGTGTGTGTGTGTGTATTTAGGTCACATAATGGGTTCTGGGGATCCAGACTCTAGAACTTGTGCTTGAGTGCCAAGCATTTTATCCACTGAGCCATTATCCCACCCCTGAAAAACATGTCTGGAAAGACATTTTACAGAAGAGGGTAAGCAAATGGCTATTAAGTATGTAAGATGCTCAACATCAAGCCAGTAGGAAAATGTAGATCAAAGTCACAATGAGATAGTCTCTTGTACACTAAACTGATCACAGAAAGGCAGATGACCTCAAATATTAGTGCTGATGCAGAAGTAACTAGAATCTGACATGTTGTTGGTGGGCTTGAAATAAAATGCCACTTCCTTATAAAACATATCCCCCCAATGAAATTCTATGTATTATATAGAATTGGATGTTTTAAATATTTTGTGTTTTCCTCCTTTTTTTTAGTTAAATGATTTTTTTTTTTTTTTACATACACTGTATTTTAATCATATTCTTTCCCCTTCCCTAACAACTCCTGGATCTTGCTCTCCCTTTCAACCCCCTCCACCCCAAAAAACCAAAAGATCAGCACAACCAAAAACCAATAAGACAAAGAACACCCAAACAAAACCAAACAAAGTGGTGTACAACAAGGAAACAAACAAACAGTCAGACAAACAAACAGACAGACAGACAGACAGACAGACAGACAAGAGTTCATTTTGAGTTGGCTTGAGCATGCGGCCAGCCCTTCAGTGTGACTCCCAGTACCATTCCACTTGGGCAAACTGATATTACCTTTCCCAGCAGGTATTAATTGCAATAGCTTCTTGCTTAGGGGTAGGACTTTGTGCCCCCTTTCCCTTCTCAGTGTTGGGATTTTGTCTGGTTTGAACTTGTACAGGTCTTGTGAGTGCTGTCTCAGTCTCTGTGTGTTTACATGTTATCAGAACTCTTTGTCTTCTTGGAAATTTTTTTTTTAAACACACATTTCTCTTATGACCCTCTAATGTCCCACCACACACATAATTAAAAATAAAATAAATCTTTTAAAAACATTCATAGAAGTATTTTTATAATGGGCTCCAATGTGTGTTGAAGGTAAATGAATAAACAAATTGTGCTATATCTACTCAAAGAACCAATGTTCAGCTACAAGCAGGAATAGGCTCCAGATATATACCACATAAACGATGCTGAGCCAAAGAAACCACATACAAATGAATAATACTTGACACATGAGTTCACTTACAATAGTCAAAATTTGTAGACAGACATAGAACAATTGCCTAGTGTAGGGGTAGAGAACAGGTTGGGACTAACTGAAAATTTTTGAGGGAATGAAAATATCCTATACTTTGACAGTATTTGTGTATGTACATTTATTAAAATTTTTTTCAATGGTAGGCTTAATGGAGGTGTATTTTATTATATGTAAAATATACTTTATAAAAATGCAAAACAACCCTTCCTGAATCTCATTCCATCCAGCTCTTGTTCTAGGAGATAGTTTGGTAAATGATTAACTTAACCAATCAATTCCTTAATATAAGACTGAAAAGAGCAAAGTATTCAGGATTTCTAGAATATTCTCTAACTATGCAGGAAGTTCTGTGTCCTTAGGATGAGTATATTATCCCATTTATACCCGTTGTCTCTGTCCTCTGCCTTGGATTACTAAGTTATCTCTGGTCTGGCTAAGTTTTATGGCTGCTGCTTATGTAGTCTCCTCCTAAGGTGCCAAGAAATCAGGTAGTCAAAAACATGGTGATGAGACTTGTGTACCAGTGGTACATATTTAGCATGCGCAAAGCCACAGGTTCAACTCCCAGTGCTGGGGGTGGGGAAGTAACATGTATTCTACTAAAGAACTCAGGTTTATGTGGTTTCAGATATCCAGAGCTGCTATTTCCTTCTTTAAAAAAAGATTTATTTTAAATTTTTATTTATGTGTGTATATACATATATCTATATATGTGTGTGTGTTCTCCTAAGGAACTCAGGTTCACACTGTTTCAGATATCCAGAACTGCTATTTCTTCTTTAAAAAGATTTAGTTTTAAATTTTATTTATTTATGTGTATGTATGTATGTATGTATGTATGTATGTATGTATGTATGTATGTGTATATGTATGTATGGGTGTCTGCTGAGGCCAGAAGAAGGTGCTGGGAACCAAACTTGGTTCACCTTTCTAGACCCTGCTATTTCTTTTATAAAAATTCTTTTTATTTATTATGGTGTGTTAGTGCACGATGTGTGAACATGGGTGGGCAAGCCACAATGCATGTGGAGGGCAGAGAACAACTTTGAAGAGTCAGTTTCTTCATTCTCTCCTCACATGGGTGCTGAGGACGGCACTGAGGGCTCCAATCTTTTAGTGCAAACTCCTTCACCTGTTGAGCCATCTCGATGACTCGGAGGCTAGTTTGTGATTTCTTTTCTCTCCCTGTCTTGTCCTTTCTCTTCATGTTCTCACATTAATTTTTAAAATATTTGCTTTGTAATACTGGCTCAGTAATAACTCTTGGGTTTTTTTTAAACCACAAACTTGTGTTTAAGTAGCATGTAGCATATTTATGAGGCATATTTAACCTGTAAATCATCTCAGCTCCTAAATACCTCCATACTGCTTTCTACAGAGAGCAAAATCAGAAAGCATCCATGTCTTTCATCTTTAGATTAAAAACTCAAATAAGTTGATGGTCAACAAAAGGAAATAATAAAAGAAGGAAGTACTTGCAGAAAGTCCATTAAGATTTTAAAGTATTTCTTTTTATTCTTTATTCCTATATCTGTGTTTGTAATACATGTAATCTTTTAGAATATTGAACTACATCCTTTTAACAGTAACAGTTATAAGTGTCTTACTTTATTGTATTTCTTCATATATATGTATGCCATATATCACCTAAACATTTCTCAATTATTGTGCTTCTGTATTGTTTCATGTTTTGTGTACATTTGTCAGCCTTCTACTGACCAATTTCATAAACAGAGCATCTTAAAATACCAGATTATTTTCTTGGACTAGAGTCCCTAAAGAGAACAGACTTCAAAGGGTGGGCATTTTGAAGGCTCTGAGATGTAGGATTATGTACATATGAACCAATTCAGTGCTTTGGGTGACTAAGTGAAATCATGTTCATTTACACAATAAAAACCAATAGTGGTATGTTTTAGCATTTGATAAATAAGAGGTTAAAAAAATCCACATTCAAAATCATTAGTAATAATGCTGAATGGGAGGGAGGACCAAATTCAAGTATTTTTTGAGTTATTATCATTTTTATTTTATGTGTACAGTGCCAACAGAGGCCAGAAGAGGGTGTTGGATCCCCCTAGAGTTGGAGTTCGAGGTTGTTGTAAGGTGTCTTATGGGTTCTGAGAGCTAAACCTGGGTCATTTGCAAGAAGTGCTCTGAACTCCTGAGCCATTTCTTCATCCCCAGGGATGACAAATTATGAAGAATTCTGAATTACTGGGGACAAAGAACAGAGTCAATTGTGTCACTGGTGTTTCAATATAAATATCTTTATTGAATTTCATCCAGATTGGTGAGACACTGGCATAAAAATTTCATATCATCAGCATTCTCCATTTCCCCCTCTCTGATGAAAAACCTATATTTCAATATTTATTCCAGCTGGAATTTTCCCAATGATGTTGTGATCATTACAGATAATAACAAAATAGTTTTCTGGAAAACCAAGAAAAAATTACTTTTCTCAGATCTTCCCTTTTAAATAGCTCAACAGTCCAAAGTTGTCCCATCAAGTTGCCTCTACTGCTGGTTAGGTTTCATTAGTGGAATGATGGTGTTTTCTACTTGGAAAGTAATCCTTCCAATAAACACCCAACCAATACACACTACTTGGGAACTCCTGAGTGCCTCCCAAAGTCAGCATTGCAAAGGTTCATTTGGTGATGACCCTAGAGAAAGAGCAAGAGACATGCTCCAAGACCACCCCAACAGTGCAAGCCTGCCTGTTGCAGATATCCAGCTATGGGCTTCAAATAACCCCTTTCCTGATTGACCAATACTGTCTCTTCTAGGGTGGATACACACATGGAAAGGACTGAGGGGTCAATAGCTGGGTGTATGGGCAAATGTATGGAAGTAGAAGGAAATGTTATGGGATGATTAGTTTCCAGTGACCACACATAGTGATGGATTGGAGAGATGTAATACAACGGCCAGTGTACACTTTGTGTCTCTTGAAGACATGGGTTGTGAGTGGAAGATACCAGAGAGCCTCTTACAACTCATGGTGCTAGAAGTCTGGCTGGAACCAGAAATCACAGGTGCCCCTGGGCACCCTTTAGGTTCTTATCTGTGTGTGCTTGACTAGTGTTAGTGGGAGATTAAGGCTGACCAGCACCACCGGAAGGGAATGGTATCAGAGTTTGGGGTTGGCAGTCATTGCACTCATTCACCTGATATTGTCAGGGGACCTATTGAGTGCCAGGTCCTGAGATGCACACTATTGACACAGGTGACCTGGTGAGACACCAACCAAGCTACTGGATGGAAGCAGCTAGAGAGTCATAACATGGATTAAGGGATGAATTGGAGATTCTTGAGCAGAGGGGGGGGAATGTGGACCACACTTTTTCATATTTTCCTTTTGCAGACCGCTAATGGGTTGGGAGGATCTAGTTTTGGAAACAAATGGAGCTGGGTTTGAAGACTAGGAGAAGGGGTTCTATTCTTGATTGTAGTCATGAGCAAATGACCTAATCCCTCTGAGCCTCAGGCCTTCGTAGTTTTTTTTTTTGTTTTTTTTTTTGTTTTTTTGTTTTTTTTTTTTTTTTTTTTTTTTTTTTTTTGCTGCCAGTGCATTGGGAGAATGTCTTCTACTTTGCAGGGTTGTTTGAAAGTGTCTATGTGCTCTATGTGAAACTTGAAGTGCAGTGCTCAGCACACGTGATAACCATGTTGATGTTTATGTAAATAGTATCATGAATATATTATATGGTCAATGACCCAGTCATGGCTGTGGTTAGGCCACAAACCAGGCAAGACATTTGACTTCTATAGGTCTGATTCCTTATCTGGGCTGTACTGTTTTGCATTAGATGGACCTAGCCCTGAGAGGTGCTTCCTGATCCTCTGCAGAACAACATTCACTTCAGGAATGTGACTTAAGGAATCACTATGTATTTTTGTCTGCTTCAATACTGTACGGTCCTGCATGTGATTCTTGTTTAAAGACTTCTCGAGATAAATGATGCTTCTGCCCACTGCCATGTGTATGCATATGCAGTGTTTTTATATGTGCGGGTCAGTGTGTGCTTAGACATGCGCATTATGTGTGTAGTATACATACCTGTGCTCACCTGGAGGCCAGTAAAGGGTATGGGGTGTCTTTTTAAAAATATCTTTGTTTCTTGGAGACAGAATCTCTTGCTCAACCTGGAATGAGCACTCTCTCTCTCTCTCTCTCTCTCTCTCTCTCTCTCTCTCTCTCTCTCTCTCTCTGGCTAGACTAGTGGCCAGCAAGCACCAGCAATTCTCTTGTCTTACTCAACCTTAGTGTAGGCCTTACAGAAGTGCAAGGAGCCAGGCAGGTCCGTTTGCTAACGGGGTGCTGGGATTTGGACTTTGCTCTTATTGTTTGAACATTAAGTACTCTTAACCATTGAGTCATATCTCCAGCCCTTAAACTTCTGCTTTAAAAAAAAAATGGGCTGGGGATGTAGCTCAGTTGGTAAAATACTTGCCAGCATCCATAAGACCTGGGGTCCGTCCCTAGCACCACATAAACTGGATGTGGTGATTGCTTTAGTTTGTGTTAAACTAGGTGCTGCTGTTGTAAACATCACAACCAAGAGCATCCTGAGGGAGCCATCATAGTCAGCCATCGGGGGATGCTGAGGCAGAAAGTTAAGGTAGCAGTTTGAAACTGAAAACACAGAGGGACCCTGCTTACTGGCTTGCTCTCTGCTGCCTTTCTTGTACAGACCTAGCCCACCTGCTTAGGAATAGCACCACCCACAGTGGGCTAGGTCCTTCTACATCAATTAGCAATCAAGAAAGTGACCCACAGACAATCTGATGGAGGTAATCCTACACTGGAAGGTCCCTCTTCCCAGTGGCAACAAGTTAACAACCAAGATCAAGCACAACGGTGGTGCACATCTGTAATCCTAGTATTTGGGAAGTGGAAGCAGAGGGACAAGACGTTCAAAGTCATCTACACAGCAAGTTCTAGGCCAGCCTGGTCTACATGAGATTCTGACTTGAAAACAAACAAACAAGCAAAAGGCTATGTAAAAGACCCTTTCTTTATATGCCTGTGAAGGATGTGCAGCTCTGACTTTGAAGGATCTGACATCAGTCTGTAGTTTCAGAGCAGACACAGGCAAATGCTGGTTCCTGGCACCTGGGGCTGTGTGGGAAACAGAAGGACATAAGTGTGGCACTACATTCTTGGATGCCCTGCTAACTGGTTCTGCTTGAGGTTCTACATGATCAAAAGGTTAGTTAGAAGCTGTGCTTGCCTGCCTGCTGCCCCCCCCTCCCTCCCTCCCTCCCTCCTCCCTCCCTCCCTCCCTCCCTCCCTCCCTCCCTCCTCTCTCCCTCCCTCTCTCTCTCTCTCTCTCTCTCTCTCTCTCTCTCTCTCTCTCTCTCTCTCTCTCTCACACACACACACACACACACACACACACACACACAGGCTTGCTTGTGTTCCGAGGCATTTTGTCCCACAGTGCTTATCTGCCTTTTGAGTCCACTGTGTGGATGTTTCAGCCTGGTAAGACTGCACCGATGTTCGTGGGCATCACCAATCCGTTTCTGTCTTTGGTGTGTATCTTCATAAGAGTTATTCTATCACCAAATGTTTCAAAAGAAGCAGTAAGTGAATTATGTGCTAATATAAAAAAATTTGATGGAAAATAATATCTGAATTAGGAGATCTGAGGAAGCTCATGAAGAGAAGAATCAAATTCTAATGGTCGCCATTGTTCCTGCCCCACCCTTTCCGGGTCCTGTACCAGGCGACAGAGCATGAGGGGCCTTTTATTTGAGTGTTCTGAGTCGCAGACATGACTCCACTCTGTTTGTAGGTGGCTGGAAAATGCATTCTATTAACGCGTGTTCGACGTTATTAAAATTGATGCCACTTTCCCCTTAATAAGAGCAGAAAATGGCCACAAATTTAAATCTGTTCGCCCGAAGAAGATGGTATCAAGGGCTAGAAATGAAACAAACGCAATTTTTCTGCTCTCATTACAGTGCTCACATTTTGATCTCGAGGACTTCTTAGGGCCCTTCTCCTATCTTCCCCCCTTCCAGCCCTGCTTCTACTGTGCAGCTCAATATACAATTTTTCTCTCTTCCAAAGGAGTCATTGCCCTAACATCTCTTGTTGTCTGGGGGGCCCAGGGGCATCCTCCAAGTCCCTAAATAGGTTGAGTTGAACAACTCTGCGGTGGGTGAGAAAATACGCTGCCATTCACAGGATGCAATTTTGCATTAAATGGCTGCTGAATAATCCCACACAGAAGCGGGAGGCGAGTAAGAAGCTGCTGGCGGCCATATCAGCACAAGGCAGCGTCAAGCTCGCTTGGACTTTCGGGTGTTGCTGGGGCTGCATCTGGTGCCTTTAAGTAAAAGAGGGAGAGGGAAGAAAAAAACCACCCAAATCCCTAAAACCTTTCTGACATCCCTAATGTCCCATTTGTGCCAACCAGAACCTGATGCCTGTGATCTGCTCGACAGCCGGTGATGACATGCTTTTTGGGTACGATATATACACTAGGCCATTAGTCCGCAAGCAGCAGTTGTCAGCTTTGTTCCCATTTAGAGTAATTTTCTCACTAATATGGCATATTCTTCGGGGATAAAATGCATTTTTCCAGCCAGATATTCCCCTAATAGTGAAGTTGGTTTAATGATCAGATTTCAGTCAGGGAAGGTAAGCCTGTGATTGCCACTGGTTGTATATTGAAGCAACCAAAATGAAAAGGCTTATTTTAAACACATTCCCAGGAACAGGCAAGAGCCTCGCATTTCCACATTAACGAAGCTCATTTGAGGGAGAACTTAGGCAGGGATTTAAGAGCTAAGTAAGGCGTTTAGAACCTTTGGGTGCAAGATACATCCAGGTCTGTTTTTGAACTGTTGTGACAGATAATGGTGTGTGTGTGTGTGTGTGTGTGTGTGTGTGTGTGTGTGTGTGTGTGGCTTTAATAGGGCGAAACAATGACCACACAGCTTTGACCAACCCTACTTGAACGACGCACATATAAGCCTGAAATATTCCAATTAATTAAATAATTAATTCCTGCCCCGTAAACTTGAATGTCCAACTCCAGGCTGAGGCCAGCTTCTTTGGCTGAATCATAACTTCCCAGGAAACAGCGTGTCTGAGTGGAGCACAGATGACTCTTAAGTACTTGTAGTGAGGGAAACCACTATGATTAACTCTGCCTTGAATCTCTCCCATTAATATTTTAAAGCTTTTTAATTAAAATAATTACATGACTGTATGAAAAGCACTCAAACTATTTCTACAGGCCCCCATCCTCAGAGCATGCCTTTCCTGGTTGTCAGTAAGGGAAGGATTTGCTCCCCATGACTATCACCCAGGAGGAAGAGGACCTACCTGCCCTGCTCCTTAGCTTCGCACATTCAATACCGGGAATTGCACATCTCTATCCAGCCTTCCTGTCAGCGTAGCTCTATCTTTTCTTATTTTTCTTTCTCCTGGTTTCTTTTTCCCTGCCTTTTCCTCCTCTTCTTCTTTCTTCTGGGAAACTCTGAAGACAAAGGTTCTCTGCCTCCAGTGCTTTGTAAGGGACATGTAAGAAATGCCTGGAGTCTCCTTATCAGCGCTGAAGAAGGCAGCCCTGGGCTGTGTGCAAATGAATGAGAGCTGTTGTATTCTAATAAAACTTTATTTATAGACATAGACATTACATTTTAATGTATGGTTTACAGTCACACAAAATGTTCTACTCCCACTTACTTCTCCCCACCCTTTGCTTGCAACCATCTACAAAAATAAACTCTACTTTGAGTTCATCAGCCATTAAAAAAAAAAAAAAAGCAACAAATTTATAACAAGCTGAATTTGGCCCTGGGGCCATAGTTGGAGTATTCAATGGGTTTCAGATTTCATGGCTTCCTGCTCTGATTTTTTGCATAGGTCTAGCTGAGCAAGGAAGGGTAAGGCCTTTCCGTGCCTTAGCTTTCGGTAGTAGATAATGATGTCACTGGCCTTAAGGTCTAGTTGTGAGGTTTTTGCAAGAAGTAAACTGAACCTAGGGGATTAGTACCCTGGCATTAGAGTGGCAGACCCCTTGCTCTTCTGTGTTTCAATGGACAGTTGTTGAGTATTTCCTGAGCATAGGTTAACAAGTCTTGAGTTGACATCTCCTGGGTACTCCAGGAAGAAGCCAGTCAGGTGAGTCTTTTGCTTTGGCCCCTTTGTTGAACATTATTAGAGCTGCAGGGACCTATTTGCTTCCCCCCCAGTCATGTACAAAGGGCAAATGAGCCTCTTGCAGCACACAAGTGAATATCTGGAAATATTGAAGTGGACCCAACATCACTTTGTAATTTGAAGCGAGATGTTCCTCTTCCAAACTCCAAACTGCTACCCTTTGAATGATTTTGACCATGTCTGCACGCCATCTAGGTTATTGTCCACTTAAATGTTTTTAAAATAATCTGGCTAAGTGCGTTTATTTTTTGAGATGGAATCTCAGACTGTCTTTGAAATTCATTACATGACCAAAAATGATCTTGGACTCCTGGTTCTCCTGCCTCTACCTCCCAAGGATTACAGAGGAGTATCATCACTCCTGGTTTTGTGAAGTGCTGAGGATCGAATGCAGGGTCTCATGCAAGCACAACAAGCAAGCACTCTACCAACTGAACTACCTCCTCAGTCCCATGCTGCTATTTTTAGTGAGCTCTCCCACACACTTTAAAAAATTATGCATAAGAGTATGTGTCTGCATGTGACAGCAGCTGTTTGAGGAGTCCAGAAGAGGGAGTTGGATTCCCTGGAACTGGAGTCAGAGGCAATTTGTGAGCCTCTTCATATGGGTATTGGGAAACTGAATATGGGTCCTATGCAAGAACAGAATGCTCCTTTAATTGCTGACCCATTTTCCAGCACCTAGTTAGGTTCCTTTTAAAAATATCTCCTTTAAGACAAATACATTTTGTTCTGTGGATTTGATGGGATAATTATATTTTTACATGTAAACGTTAAAATAAAAAGAAAAATGAGTTCTTATTGTGCCGTTGGAAAATGTCTGAGTGATGGCAAATCTGCTCTACAGGAATCGGTGCACTGACTAGACTCTTTGCCCACCTAAATGTGGCCAGAGATTTGCTGTCAGGCAAGTCAGTAGTATTCCAGCTCTTCATGGCCTTGGGTACCACTTTTAAACCCATCCATGGGGTGCAGAGGTAGCATTTGTGAGGTCTTCTTTGCTCTGTTCCCAGCTCACCCCAAAGCTGTTCTGCAACTACTAGGTAGATTGGCTTCTTATTCACCAGGATGACTCTTGATTTGCCCCCCCCACACCCCCACCCCCCTGCACCACACAGCCACACAGCCACCCAGAACAAGGCCTATTTGACTTTGGAGTGCCTTGGTTAGTCAATGGCTGCTGTTTATTCAGTTGCCCAGGGACTCAGGGTTTACAGGAAGATTTACAGTCCTGTTGGGGAGACTGTGTTCTGACTCCAGGGGGTCTCCTGCTAGGATATGGCCTCACTCACAAGTGACTGCTTACCTGCAAAATGGGGGCTCTAACAAATCGTGTCAGGGGTAGCATGAGAAGGACTTGAAAATGTCTCCTAGGTATGAGGAAGTATGTCAGTCAGGGACAGAGGAGACAAACCTGTGCCCTTGCCTCTTCATCACCCCGTGGCTATATAATTGGGAAAAGAACGGCGGTGAGGGTGGGAGCCTTGCTACAGGACTATGGGCTCCCAGACACCTTCTCTGCTTCTTACCCCAAGTGGCCTCTTTGTTTAAGCCTAGGTCCCCTTTGGACATGCCTGCAAAATTGTATTGTTCCAGGGTCCTGCAGATGTGTAAGCCCTAGATGTAACATCACAACTACCCACCCTATTCCCATTTTTCTGAGATACTAGGCGGGGCCTCCCACAGCCATCCCAGATGGGCCAGGCCCCAGCCCAGTGCTACCATTGACTCATACTTGAATCCAACTCATCTTGATTTTATGAGAATCATCCCTGAAAATCCCCATGTTCAAAAGACGACACCGGGGAACCATGGAGCAGGCTCATCATTTGAATAATCAGCCATTTAGTGACATGTCTAGCCTGGTTTAATGATTGAATCAGTGAAAGTATGACCCCGAGTGCCGGTTAACTTTTAAAATAGCTGTGCCCACTGCATGACACAGCCAACAGGAAACCATTAAGGCCCTGGCAATTACCACTTCCATCCATCGGCGAAGTCCCTATTTTATTTTAATCTGTGTAAGTGCATTTTCTGCACAAGGTTAAAATATAAATCCCTTCTCCTGAACAAGACTGGTTTTCTGGCTGACTTGAGAGCACAATTTACAACTGATTTAATTTGTTCTTCACAAACATTCCTAATGACATTACCCCGGTGCATATACAGACTGCCTCCTCTTATTCCATTAACTCCCAAATCGGGTTTAAAGACCATATTGATGCTAGATGTTATTATGGGTGATTATCAAAACAACAGACAATGCGGCAAAGTGTTTACTAACTGGTTTATATATAATTTCTGTAATAACGACAACAGATGGTAATGCTACAAACACTAAATCACGCTTTTCACCACGGAAACAAATTGGCAGCCTGCGGTACAGAAATGGTGTACGTAGCTCTATACAGATGCTCCGTTCATCAGCTATAGTGTTCATCTTATTAGGAAATGGCTCTGTTACCGCTATTACAGGTAATCTTTCCATTTACAATTACAAATGTATATTTTCAATGGAAATGCTTTTCTGCAGCTAAGCTGCCTGAAGGATCTTCCTCCCCCCTCTAATTACTGCCTGGGTGATGCGTGCCCTGGCTGAGCTACGAGCAGGGGAGGGTGTGCTGGTCCTAGCTAATGGTGCATTTCAGCTGCATGGAGATGGGCCTATTCTCTGAGACCCTCCACCACTCATCTAAAAGGCCACCACACAGCTTCAGGAGGCAGGCACCATCACTTTAAAGCCAGGTGACACCGCTGAACCCTCTGCCCTAGTCTAGAAAGCCCTCGTGGCTTTCTAGCTGTAGAAGAGAGTTTCAGACCTGGAGGGACATCCCACCTTTTGCCCTTTGTCTTTGATAAGCTGTGGCTCAGAGAGGGGGCTTGCCAGGTCACTGGCTGTGGGACAAGGGCACTTGTACAGGTGTGTCCAGTGAAAAGCTCACTGGGTCGTGTGTGTGTGTGTGTGTGTGTGTGTGTGTGTGTGTGTAGAGGTCAAACTTGGGTGTCACTCCTCCTCAGATACCTTTTTTTGTTTGTTTGTTTGTTTGTCTTGAGCCTAGCTCCTGGCCTGGTCCTCTGTCAGAATGGTAGACCCACTGGCCAGCAAACTACAGGAGTCTACCTATTTCTTCCTCCCAAGGCCTGGGATTACAAGTGCAGGATACTTTGCCTACTTTTGTTTTTTTTTTTAACTGTGTAACTCAGGCTGCCTCCTAGTGCTGGGACTAAAGTCATGCACCACCATGCTCAGGCTTTTTTCTTTTCTTCTTCAGCTTTTAAAAATGTGAGTTCTGGGTATCAAATGCATGTCCTCAGGCTTGCAGAACCCTTTCCTGACAGAGCCATCTCCTTAGCACTGTAATGAGTCTTTTTCCCCAATTGGGAATCCTCTGTCATCCCAGACTATCAGTGCTATCCCGGGATGCCCAAGGCCTGAGTGTCCATGCCTGCATTGTAACCACCACATGGATTCTTGGTGATTTCTGAAGATACCCAATAAGGGCCTATTGCTCACCCTGCCTTGTAGATGACGCAGTGGAGCGTGAAGAACTGTGAACTCCTTTCCTGTGATCCTGGAGGCAGTGAAACGGGGTTTGAGTGTGGGCTCTGTCTGGATCCAGGCCTGTGGGCATAACCTTCAGCCACTCGGCTGTCCCAGAGTAGGGCACTGGTACCTTCGTTCTCAGGTGAAACTGCCAGAGAACTGAGTGTAGCAGTTCAAAGGCAGGTAGTCCCTGGGTGTTTCTGTGTCTGGTGGAAGTCCCAGCCATCGTGGCTGTGAGGCCATGCTGACTGGAGAGTCTGGGAGATTCGGTCCGCAGCAGAGGGAGCTTACGATGCATTTTGTTCACATCTTAGGGGGTTAGGATGCCTAGAGTTCTGGCGGGAGGCAAAGCTGGGATGTAACCTTCAAGATCCTTTCTAGAAGCCTACATCAATCTACTAGCAAGACCCCACCTCAAATGCTCCGAACACAATGTCTCAAAGTAGCATCACCAACTGGGAACCAAGAGTTCAAACTCACAAGCCTGTGAGGACATACTACATTAGAACCATAACGTCATAACACTGGCTGTCTGCTTGTTCCTAACTCTAGTGGGTCCTTCACTCCCCCCTTCTTCCTTCCCCTCCATTTTTCCTCTTTCTTTTTTTTCTTCTCTTTGCTCCCTCCTGCCCGCCTTCCTCCTTCCTTCCTTCTTTGAATGCTAAGAATTGAATCCAAGGCATCACTCCTGTAAGGTAAGTACACTAACACTGAACTAGACCCCAGCCCTGGCTCCTGCTTCTGAGTGCCTCACTACAACCTAAATTTGCCTTCCATGTCCTAAATTTTGTTTCTTTCCTCCCTTGTTTGAGGTCCACTGCTCTGAGGCGCCAGGGTTAATGTGTGCCTCAGCTCACAGGGCAGATGATGTCTTCTTTGAGGTGGTGAATGAAAGCTACATTGTTGAGATGAGGAAACTGAGGCCCGGTTTTCTTAAGGCCACATGAAGCTACAGCCAGGCCTCCTTCCCCATTTTTGAGAGCTGAAAAGACTAGAAGGGACTGAGGGATAGCTGTCAGTAGGACTGCAGACCCTTTGGGCAGTTTGAGACCCTTTGCTTCCCCTGCCCTGCCACACACAGCTGTTGTGGGCCTCTTGTCTCTTGTAGGCTGACATCCTTCCTGGAGTTCAGGGTCATACCTGATATTTCTGTGACCTTCATAAATGTACAGGAGATCCTCATCAGGATGTCCAGCTTGGAGGCCATTGGAGTTCCATAGGCCTAGGGACTAACTGTTGTGGGTGGGGCCTCTGCTCCTTCCACAGGTGATTTTGGAGGCAGCAACCTGAGTGAGTTTCTCTCTGTACTCCCTGGGATGAGCCAGGAGTCAGGAGCCCAGGTGTCTGGTGAAGGCTTCCCACACCTCCCAGACACCCTCTAATCTGGGCTGCTGTGGAAGTGGGGTATGAAATACAGCTCTTCACCCCTCCCTAGAAAGGAGGGACAGAAGGATGGAGGGCTGCTTGGCAGTGGGACCCCACTATACTCTGTGAAGGCCTGCTGATTCCTCCCAATGTCCCTGGCCTGATGCACAGTGACCCTTAGGGTTCACTCAGGACAGAACCATGTCATGCTCTATTGAGAAGCCAATCACGAGCTTCCTGATAACCACTTTGTGAAGGGACAATGAATTGTTGCCTCCCTGTAATTTTCTGCATGGCAGTCTCTCGGTCCTCCCTGGCCACTTCCCCCTGACCTTAGAGGTGGCTTTATACCCTGACACTGTGCCTTCTTGTGACTCACACAATGAACTACTATCTAGGGGACTTGTCCCTTGTCCCTTGTTACAGGCAGAAGCACCTGGTCTGGAGAGTGAATACATTTTCAGAAGGCCCTGCCTGGCTTATGGTACACAGGCAAGCAAGGCTGTGAGGATTTCTACCATAACCAGGTGTTGCCTGGGAATCCAGCTCCTATATTTTGATACTTAGGGCTCTGTTTCCTCCTTGGAAGGGGCCACATATTCAGGGGGAAAGGTCCCTTTAGGATCCAATTTGATTTAATCCCAGTTTGTGTCCTACTGGGCCTTGGGTAAGCAATCTAGCCTCCATGTATGTGTAAAGTGTTTATGAGTAGTGTGTGTGTGAGTGTGTGTGTGTGTGTGTGTGTGTGTGTGTGTGTGTGTGTGTAAGGTGTGGTTATACATTTTGTGTGTTTGTGAAGGCCAGATGTTGACATCAAGTGTCTTCCTCAATTGCTGTCTACATCATCATCATCATCATCATCATCATCATCATCATCATTGGGGTCTCTCACTGAGTCGGAGCTCATTAATTGGCTAGTGTCTGGCTAGCAAGCCTCTGGGGTCCTCCTATCCCTGCCTCCCACCAGCACTAGGATTATAAGCACACATCTATGATTATTGGGGGGGGGTCTGGGACTCTGAACTCAGGCATTATGCTTGCAAAGTAACCACTTGACTCACTAAGCCATTGCTCTAACTCCTTAACTTCATTCTTTGAATCTGTAAAGTAGGACTAGAAGAGCTTCAGGAGGGAAGGGGAACTGATGGGAGATGTTATTCTGTAAATATGTTTCTCATACTGGTTAATTAATAAAGCCCCATTGGCCAATAGGAAACTAGATAGGTGGAGCTAGGAGACAAGGAGGAAAGAGGAAATGGGAAGGAGGAGTCAAGATGTAGAGCATGGAGGAAGCAAGACGCCAGCTGTGGCTCCCTGATAAGAGGACCACGTGGAAATACTTAGATAAGTAGAAATGGGTTAATAACTAAGACAGAGCTAGCCCATTAATAATGATAGTCATTGGCCAACAGGATTGTATCAAATACAGAGTCTCTGAATGTTATTTGGGGCTGGTGTGGCTATGGGCCCAGACTGGTGGCAAGCGGCAGTGGGGGGGGGGACCTGCAGTAACAGGGAACTGCTGTTACATGTCTCCCCTTGTGCCCTTGGAGAGCACCACAGAATTAATACGCACTTGACATTTGTTCTCGATCCAAGCCCACGGGAAGGTCACTCTGTTTCCAGTGTCCACTATTCCTCCCTCAAAATACAAGGATACCTGTCCTTGTCCGCAGCATCCTAACCAAGTCCTATGGATTGACTTTAACTCTTTCATTGTCTCCAAAGTAGGGGTCGTAGGCTGGGCGGGACTCGGGAAATTGTTAAGTGCACCTGTGTGTGATGGAGTCACATGCTCATGTGCTGGTGAACAAAATCCATTTCCACCCGAGGGTTTTCCTCTGTTAGAAATCTTTCCCTGAGACGTTGGCAGGTGAAATGCTGCAGGAGTGAGAGAAGACAGGTCTTGTTCTGAGAAGAAAGCTCCACTTGACCCAGATTGGGTGACCTGAGCCTCAGGTTCCTTGTTTGTAAAACAGGAGTGGGGGCTTAGAGCAGTTGGAGCCCAGGGACCCTCTCAGCCTGGTGTTTCACGCGTCTGTCGCTGGGAGGTCTGCTCAGCAGAATTCCATCCCCTGAGGAACTCTGTGCTTGGGGCTCAAGAGGGATTCTCAGGACTGCTCTAAGTACACAGACGGAGAGAGACTCAACCATGTTCCCATCGCGCTGGGTTCTCGGCCACATCGCCATACACTAGCATAATTAACTGATATGCTGCAAAGTGTGTTTAGTGTAGCTAACAGATTTTTTTAAAAAAGAAAAAAAAAAAACCTTCCTGAGATTATGAAAGATTTTAATTAGAATCTCACCAATGTGGAGGGGGAGGACTGCTAATTGACACCCCCCCCCAACTCCAAGCTGCTTCAGAGCAAAAGAGCCAACCTTGTTCTAAGGGCAGGGTATGATGTGACAACAGTGATGGATATGCTAATTTCTTCATTCACTCCACTTCACTTCTTTTATTCTTTCCAATTAAAGCAAATGCTACTGAAACCATAATTAAGGCAGGGCTGGGCCCTGCCTGCCTGCTGTTTTAATGAAGCCCTATTGATTTTTCTTTTCTTCCTAATGGCCACACAGAATTCTCAATGGTCAAACATATGCCTGGCTACAATGTCCTGCTAAAACTTAATTTTGGCCTGGGAAAAAATAGAGGCCCAACAGAGAAAGGGAGTCAGCAGGACAATTTATGGGGGAGGTGGCTTAGAAGGTTGCTCTTCAGGGGCTCTTCTTGGGGGTTGTGGGGGACACATACCCACAACTGCATGGCCATCAAGATGAAATGAGGGACGGGCACACCCCCTTCATTCTAGCATGGCTCATTCTGGGCGGCAGGTTAAACTCCAGTATTAACTGACCACAGCGTTAAAGTTAGAGCATTTTGGAGCCCTGCAAATATATATTCTTGAAAGATGTTCACAGTCCACACAATAGTTCCAATGACAAAATATCAGGATGTTTCCCTTCTCTTTGGCAATTAATCTGAAGGAAGTCCTTCCTTCCTTCTTTTCTTTCTTGCTTTCTAGACAGGGTTTCTCTGTGTAACAGCACTGGTTGTTCTGAAACTCACTCTGTAGACCAGGCTGCCCTCAAGATCCACCTGCCTGTGCTTCCCAAGTGCTGGGATTAAAGGCGTGAGCCATGACTGACCATCTTGTTTGTTTTTAAATGAACTGCCCATCTTCCTGAGCTTGTTGTCATACATGTAACCTTCCCCATGTGAAACACACAGAAGCCGCAGGAGTAAGAATGGGAAGGAGCATTGAGACCTGATCACAACCAAGGGCAACTTCATTCTCTGGAACACAGGGCCACCTGGTTCTCTGTAGTAGTCTCTTGTTTGTGATTTTGTGTTCTGTGGTTTCAGTGACCTTGAGGAGTATTCCAAAATTAGTCTGATGATATTAAGTGGAAAATTCTAGAAATAAGCAATTATGGTTTTTCAGTAGCTCCTTTGACAGTGTATTGTTACATGTGTTCTATTTTTTCTTATTCTTAATTTCTTGATGTGGTTAACTCAGAAATTAAACAGCATACATATACAGAAGAAGTATTGTGCATGTAGGATTTCATACTGCCCGAGGTTTCTGGTGTCCAAGGCCCAAAGGGGGCCCTTCTATATTATCTCTTATTCTCCTTGAATGTGCCTCTTCTCCATCCTTCCCTCCCAAGTTCTCATTGGTGTGTTAACTTCCTCCTGTGTGGACAAATCATGTGAATGTAGTAGTCATTCTTCTGGTAGTTGAGGCCAAGTAACCCGGCAGGAAGCAGCTTAGTGGGGGAAGCTCTGCGGGGTTGCTATCTGTCATGGGGTGTGGAGGCTGCCAGGGCCAGGTGATGCTAGGATCCTTCATTTCCTCCCAGCTCAGCAAAACAGGACTCCTGGGAAGGACCAGGGCCAAGGCTGGGCTATGAACCTCACAGCCAGATTCCTACCCCACCTCATTGACTCATTAGGTCTAAAATCCTGAATGGTCTAAAACTTCTCCCAAAACAGCACGACCAGGTGAGGACTAAGCTTCAAACATGTGACCCTTTGGGGGATATTTCATATCTACACTGTAACAGTGAAGTCCATAAAATGCTCAAGAAGATAGGTTGTTTCTGAGATACACACACACACACACACACACACACACACACACACACACACACCTGCCAGAGCATGAGATTCATGTGCCTCTCTTCCACCCCCAAAGCATCATCACAGCATTGTCCCAGGCTTGTCGTCATACCTGTTAAGTGGGGGCTACCTTCTGTGTTGTAGATGCTAGAGAAGAACTTTCCATAAAACATCTCATTGGACCCCATTGGCAAGAAAAGCAAACAAACCAAGGAGACCCGTGCAGTTATTAATGTCACCTGGCTAAAGCCGAAGTTGGGATGAAATGATTTTCAGGCAGAGAAAGAGGGGGAAGGGAGAACACAAAAGAAAGGGGCTGGAGAGGGAAAGAGAGAACGAGCGATCACATCTCAGCCAAATTTTGTTTTCATTAGGACTTTAGGGCATCAGCGGCTCGCCTTGGATCCCCTCCTTCAGGTTGGTTAGCCTTTGCTCCTCCTCCTTGTTCAGGTGGAAGCTCTCTGGTCCTTGCTCCTAGATAGGGTGAGGGTGTGGCCTGCCAACTTTGGCAATGTTGATTTTTCCTTTTGTAAAATACAGTGTGTGTGTGTGTGTGTGTGTGTGTGTGTGTGGTAGTGGAGTCAGGGAGGTGTCCACACTGAATAGAGTGTACGCTTATGTCCTTGGGCTCTACTCACAAGAGCTCAGTAGTACACTCCACAACAACCAAAATCTTCTTCAGGGAGTAGTGTTCCCCTCATTTAAAAATCACCAGCTTGGATATTTATGTTTTGTTTGCTGGGGTTGAAAATATAAAGCATTTAAATGATAAGTATGCAAAATTTTGTCTTACTTTATGGCAAACAATTAGCTGGTTGTAAATAAAAATGTGAAATCCAGATAACTAAAAAGGACACCCTAGTGATGTATTTATTTATTCTTTATTTTTTGTCAGAACCTGGAACTTTTTCCAAGGAGAACTTTTGGGGAAGAGCCAGCATCAGGCATCACAAGATGGCCATGTGGTTAGTTTGTGGTAAGTTTCTAAGTCTTGAACTGCTTTTTGTCATTAAGTGTGGAGTTTAGTGATTCATCCCTGAGGGTCTTGATGGGACTGACAGTCTTAACAATCTAACAGAGGCAGAGCGAGCAGTACAAACATGGAGTCAGGGAATTTCCAGTTATGGTAAAAATTCATATCAGAGAAAGGGAAGAAGACAGAGAGATAAAAGGAAGAAGAGAGTGGGAGGGAGGGGGAGAGAGGGAGAGGGACAGAGAGGGATAAGGAAACCAAGCAGTATAGGACATATACAGATGGGAGAAACTGGAACCCAGGGATCTCATGGCTGCCCATCTATTTGCATAAAGAAAGTCACAGAGAAGGTTGGGTAGTTTTACGGAGATTTATTTAATCCCCATGTCATGACAGGTCACCTTTTCAAAAGAAAAAAGAAATAGCCCCCATGGGTTTGTGGTCTAGCGCACTAGTAGTAATAGCCCTGTGCTCGGTACTCAGAGTCAAGGAGCTGGGTGGGGGGCAAGCCTGGAGTCTGGCAGAGAAGCAGAGGCACCATGAAGACTACAAAAGTGGAATTCCTGGACAAGACAGAACCATTCCCGTCGGTGCTGAGCCCCCAAAGCCTAGAGTGTTGGTGAAATGCCAAGGGAAAGGCTATCTCTTCCACATGTTTGCTTGGGACAGGACCCGCTTTGATGCCCCCCCACTTCTGCTTGCTTTATCTCCATTTCATCTTTTAGGAGCCACATCTTAGGTTTGCATTTTTAAGGGGCAAACCATTTTTTTGAGAACCCCAATAGAATCAACGTCTTAAAAAAAAAAAAAAAGATAAGGAAGAAAGCCAGGTTTTTTAAAATTGGTTTTTTAAAAAACTGCATGTACTTTTGACAGAGATGAAAGACCTTTTCCTGCATGTTGGCTCTGACATCTTGCTTGTCAGAACCAAAGAAAGAGAGAGAGAGAGAGAGAGAGAGAGAGAGAGAGAGAGAGAGAGAGAGAGAGAGAGAGAGAGAGAGAGAGAGGCCCCTAGGAATCGAACTGCAGGGACCCTGAAAAGGGGACACCATCATGCCACCATCGAGTTCTGTCAACTGTCAAGTTAATTAGAATGAAATTAAAAACACATTTGCCAAGATGTTCCGCAGCCAAACCAGTTAAATAGAGATTTTAACAAAATTGAAAGCATATTATACAGAGATTTGTGGATTCTGGCCCCGGTGAGTGAGTGCCGCAAGTGTGATAAAATAACAAAATTGCTGCCTAATAATCTATAGAATAATATTGTCAACTAATGGATTATAATAAAATAAAAGCTGTTATTAGGGTAAAACATTATAACAAAAAGTCCAACTTTTATTTGCGGCACCTCCCCCTTAATGGTTTTGAGCATTTTGAAAGGTAATTTAAACAAGTACATTGTGTCCTTATTGAAGCGGCTTCATCTCGCTAGCTGCTGAAAATGGCTTTAACCATCCCCCTGAACAAAAGCACCCCTAATAAGACAACAAAAAGCCTAGAGCAATGGCCCAGCGGCGGACTCTGGCGAGGAGCGAGGAGTGGAGCCTGCTAAGGCCGCCTGCTTTCTCCTTGCATGTAATTAGATGAATTAAAAGGACAAAGTAGTTAATGTAACTGTTGTCTGGGGGGGGGGAGGGAAGGGGGCAATCCAACCCTTTTCATCCCATCCATTTCAGACAAGAGCTGGTGGCTTTTGCTTCAGTGATGTGGAGAAGAATGTTGGCCGTGAGGGAAATTAACAAGCTTAATCTGCAAGCAATCTGCCTAGAGTCCTGAATGAAATGTGTCTGGAGCTAGGAGAGCAGGCTTCCTTTTGATATACCTAAGAAAACTCACAATAAATTAACTGCGTCCCAGTTTGCAGCCGGGCTCAGCTCACTGGGGATGAGGTGCTGGGTATTCAAGCCACAAGGTGGCCTCTTCTGTCCATCTGGGCTGTGGGGCCAGAGGGTTGCTTCCCATGTTCAAGTACTAGACCATTGCCTACTGGGATTCCATCTTCTAGTGATGGGGCAATGAGAAGAAACTGCAGCTACTCCACCTGTGTGACTAGGATTCCTGGGAGAACCCACCCCCACCCTACCCGATGGATGCCATGATGCTTTCTTAGTAACTTCATCCTCTGTGTATTTTCTGTGAGTACTGCCAATTTTCTGACCAGCTAGGAAGGCTGCCATCATGGCAACATCTTACAGTGGAAAGAGAAACGAATCCTCATTCTGGTCCCTACTCTTATTCTTTGTGTAGAAGGAGAAATACTCACTGAGTATAGGAACTGGGAACTTCCAAAGGTGGAGGTGAGACCATGAGTGGGAAGAAACACGCCCCCCCACTTGTCTGCCATTTTGTACTCTAATGTCGACTCTGAAAGGCAACCTGGAGCCTTCCAAATGGACTGTATAACTATGTTTTATTATATAAAAAATAGAAAGTAGAAAATTAAATTCATTAGCTCCCATTACTAAATGATTCATCTGGCTGGTTAATGAAGCTGTGCATTATGCTAACAAGATGAAGAATAACATGCGGGGATCGCTGGCTATGGGAAAGCTGTGCTCTGTTTGGCTAGAAACACAAGATCTGTGTCTTGAGATGGATGATGTGTCATGGGGTAGAGCAGAGATAGGGAGTCAGGGCTCAGGGCTGACTGCATGTCAGGGGACTGAGTGAACCCAGGGCCCTCTTCACCTTTTCTAAAAGCTGGTAGAGAGCGCAGAGGGAGGGACATCTGTATCTGTCATCAGAACCAAGAGAAACAGTGCCTAGCACCAGGCTCAATGGCCTCTTGGGTTTTAGAGCTTCCACTTTCACCTGAGATTGTTAGGAACAGAAGGACTATGCAGAGGCTCATGATATATGGAGCCCCAGCTGTTTGCCAAACCATCACTGGGGTCTGAGATACATGATGCCAAGAAGTGGCTTGCTGTGGAGGAGAGGGGTGGGCCCCTGGAGCTGGCCCTCTAAGCACAAGGAGGCCTTGGTGATTAGTGCTCATGCAAATGGTTGACCAGATCTCCAATTCTGCTCAGGTCCTTGTTGATGTGGACTGCTGATGGTGACCTCTCCTACCTCACCATCTCCACTTCATTTCTTTGCTTTCTGCTACCGCCTCCTTTGTTATCCTCCACACTCATCTATAATTCAAGTCCATGAGGACCTCCAGTCGCTTTCTGAATTGTTTTAGGATGAGTCAAGTATGATTTCATGACTTGGACTGAGTTAACCAGATAAAACATCCATCAAGTAGCAAGGATAACAATTTTTTTCCTTTTTGAATATTTTATTTTTAAAATTATGTGTGCATACATACACATGTATATGTCTATGTCTATATCTATCTATCTATATCTATCTATATATCTATATCACTATATATATATATATATATATATATATATATCTGTATGTATGAGAGTGGGGCCACATGAGCTCAGTATCCATAGAGGCCCAGCAGTATCAGATGTCCTAGAACTGGAGTTGCAAGTGGTTTTAAGATGTCTGACATGGGTGCTGGAAACTGAACTTGGGTCCTCTGCAATCTATCCAGTCCCCAAAACCTATTATCTATCTATCTATCTGTCTGTCTGTCTGTCTGTCTGTCTGTCTGTCTGTCTGTCTATGTTTTTTATTTTATTTAAAATTTTTTTCACACAATGTATTTTGATTGCATTCATTTTCTTCCTCCATTTCTCCAAGACCTGTTTCCCAACTTCACATTCTTTCTCTCTCTAACAAAAAGCAAAAACAAAACAAAGCTCAAAGCTTAAAAGATGCTAGTCCAATGTTTGTTAGCCAGTTATTCCTGAGCATGAGGTCTGCCCCGTGGGTGATATACCCAACATCACTGCATGGAAGAAAATTGATTCCCCCTCTTCCAGCAGATATCCATTGCAAATAGCTTCTTGGTTAGGGGTGGGACTTTGTGCCCACTTTCCCTTCTCAGTGCTGGCTTCTGTTTGGCTTGAATTTGTATAGGTCTTATGCCTACGGTTGTACTCTCGGTGCGTGCACATGTGCACTAGCCCTGTTGCATCTGGAAAACACTGTTTCCTTGAAGTCATCTCCCACATCTGGCTCTTACAACCTTTCTGTGCCTTCTCCTGCATTGGTTCTGAGCCTTGAGGGAAGGAGTGTAATAGAAACATCCTACTAAGGGATGAGTGCTGCAAAGTAACTCATTCTCTGCACATTCTCCATCTGTGGGTCTCTGTACTAATTGCCACCTTCGACAAGAAGAAGCTTCTGCAATGAAGGCTAAACATTGCACTGGTCTATTTGTATGGTCATGTATTGTTAGGAGTTGTTTCTTGCTATGTTCACTTAAAATAACAGTAGTAGTAGCTTTTTCCCTAGGGTCCATGATTTATCTAATCTCAGGTTCTTGGCCTCATTCACAGTATCAAGTATGAGTTTCATCTCATGAGGTAGGCTTTTGATCCTAAAAGGTGATTTATGGTTCCCATAACATTTGTGCTACCTTTGCCCCAGTAGGCATATGGTGCAGGCAAGTTACTGTTGTGTCTAGAAGGTTCATAGTTGGGTGTTATTAATGATTTCTCTTCTTCTCTAGTAGTATGTATAATGTCTTTCAGCACTATCAATGCTAGTCATATAGATGAAATTTCTAGTTGGACACCATCTTGATTTCCCCTCACGAATAATGACAGAGTATGTGATGTCTTCACCAATGGGGTCTTCCTGTCAAGTTGTGGAAAATAACTAACAACATTTCAATAAGGACCCTTTAGCCAACAACTTAAAAAGATGTGACCTATTCCTGGTATTGGGGGATTTATTTGATAGTATACAATGTCCAATTGCAGTGACTATAATGCCAAATTTTAAACCCATGATTTCCGTGCTGCATGCTAAAAGACAACCAGGACCCTCTTACTTTACAAGTTTGTTATTTGGAAAATCTCCTTACTTCCTGGATGTTGGTGGTCACAGGGAACACTGCTGATGGTGGGATGGAGTTTCCCCAGAGACAGTGAAGTGTTAGGCTGTGTCCATACCTTCAGGTGAGTTCTCCTTCTCATTCTCTGTGATTATGAGAAGTCCAACATCTCTTCAGGAGCTGGCAGGAGGTTGCCTTGGCAAAAGATCAGCAGACCCAGCAATAATTGCAGCTAGTACACAGCATAGACAAATGAACAAAGCTAACAGACCACTATTTAGAAATTTTTCTTGTGTTCACCCATAGAAATCTGTCCAGCACCTCTTCCCCTCTGAAGATTGGTGCCCTGTGTTATTCTTGTTACCTTCAGAATTGCCCTAATCTTAGGCATGATCATCTTCATTGTGGTTTGGCTTAGTCTATGCCATGGCACATATTTTCCAATGTGGTCTTCATGTGGGATTCAAAACTGGAGAGAGTCAAGCCATTTTTTTTTTCAGTCAGCTTCTTGTTGGGGGAAGATTAGTTTCTATCACTAAAGTACAACATAAAAAGCATCTTCATCTTGGTGAGGAGCATGAGTCAGCAACTGTTGGGCAACTGAGGCTCAGCCATGCTTCCCATGGCTGTCACTATCGCTTGTGCAGCATTGCTAGGTCTTACAAGAAGAGGATGATAATCAAAGGACATGATTTGGTGATGCCACTAAGGTCAGTTGTCTCTGGGCCAATAGTTACTGATTTCCATAGGCATTACTGGTGTGTTTACTAAAAGTCCTAAATTTTAAAAATATATTTAGCCAATTGACAAGGCAGATAGACTTAGAATCTTACATAAATGGCCATCTCTCCATGACCTGTGGAGTAAAAGGCTTTCATATGCATTTCCAGGAAGTCAGTGGAAAAAGAAATTAATATCTCTTTAACCCTTTAAAGACTTTTTAAAAAGTAAATATATTGAAAAAATGAACATGATTCATGTTTGGAGTTTGGGGTTTTGCTTTGGTGACTGTTGGCATTGTTCTACTTGTAAAATTTCTTTATGGGTAGAGGAAGAGGGAGACGTGGCAGAAAGGATGGTGGAGAAATGGCTGCAGCAGAAGATGTGCCATTGAGTCTTCTGTTCATATAGCTTGGGAAAAGATCTTGAGTACCACTTGGTAGGAATGTTAAACAAGGCTGGACCAAGAGTCCAAGTTCTGAGCAAAGCTGGAGTGGCCATGTCTTCAGCTCAGAAGTCTTTACAGGACTACACGACTCACACAGAGCTTCAAAGACAGGGTAGGTAGTAGGACCAAGGGCAAGACGGAGAGGCAAGGGTAAGGGTGACCACTAGGTGAATGTCACAGGATGATACTGGTCTCCTAAGGGCCAGAGGAGAGTCTGGTATTGGGAGCCAGAGGGAGCTGACTTAAAAGGCTTGCCTCTGTATCCCAGCCAAAAACCTATAGACAGAACTCTCAGGATAATGCCTGGGGCTTGCTGGGGGTAGACAGACCTCTGACTCTAGTGAGAACAGCAGCTCTTGCATCCAGACAGAATTAGCACTGTTGGGTTTGGGGGATGTAGTTCAGTTGGTAGAGTGTTGCCCTAGCATGTACAAAGTCATGGGTTTGATTCCAAGTGCTTTACAAAACTGGGTACGATGGAGGCAGGACCAGCAACAGTTCAAGGTCATTCATTCTTAGCTACATATTGAACTCTAGGACAACCTGGGCTTTGTGAGACCCTATCTCAAAAACAAATAAAAAGAGAATCGGCACTGCTGGAGGGATCCATCTCTAAACAGACTTGCTGGCTGCTGTGTTCACAGATCTGGAAAAATGGGAGGAGTGAACCATTTCCATCAATGGCCCTCAGGATCTGATGCATTAGCACAGGAACCAGTGACCAAGTCACAGAGTGTTCTGTTCCCCTGAGAAATGGCTTGTTACTTGGCTCCCAATTAGGAAGTTCATGAACCTGGAAGGCTATGCACTCAGAGGTGTGTGTGTTTGTGTGTGTGGGTGCTTATGAGTGACTCAGCAGCTTACTAGAGCTTTCCTGAAGGTGGAGAGGCTGGCTTAGTGGAGGCTAATGCCATCCATTTGTGGTTCTAGTTTTGAAAATGTTTGCTGTTTGTCTCTCCTGCCTGTCTCTTTGGACTTTGATGCTTCTTTTTGAGATGCCAAGCCTGGCAAGTGAGAAAAACTACAGAAGCAGATGCCCGGGTGTGGCAGGCAGCTTTCTGTCACTGTGACAAAGACCAGGGGTGATCAGCTTGCACAGAGAAGGGTTGATTTGGACTCACAGTTGTGGCAGCATTACCCAGTGATCCATTGGATTCATTGCTTTCCTCCTGGTCAGGAAACCAGAGAGAAAGAAGAGACTTGGGCCCCACAGTCCTTTTCTAGGGCATGCCAGTGACAGGAAGACCTTCTGCTAAGGCCCACCAATCATACCGTAGCCTGGGTACCAAACCAATAACATATGACCTTTCAGGAGACAATTACGATCCAACTTACAGCGTCAGGTACTACTTCCTCCCCTTCTCACTTCCCAAAGGCCTCATTGGGCAGTCCGAGTCCACCGAGTCTAGGTTCACGTGTCCTCTGGACTCTTGCCAGATGTAGCCATCCTGCTCTTTAAACCTCTCCTTATGGACAGGCTGTAAATCCAAGCTATTCAGCCTCCAAAGATATTTTTGTCTACTCTATTAAAAGAGATTTATCTTTATTTATGTGTCTATGTGCATGTGTCTATGTGTGAGTGTATGCCGGTGTGTGTGTGTGTGTGTGTGTGTGTGTGTGTGTGTGTGTGTGTGTGTAGGGTGTGTGTGTGTCTGTAGAAGGCCAAAGAGGGCATCAGATTCCTCAGACCTGGAGTTAGTTGCAGATGGTTGTGAATCGCCTGACACAAGTGCTAGGAACTGAACTTTCCTTGAAAGAACAGTAAGCACTTTTTACTGCTGTATCTTCCTTCCTTCCTTCCTTCCTTCCTTCCTTCCTTCCTTCCTTCCTTCCTTCCTTCCTTTCTTAACATTCATTATGTATACAGTCTTCTTTTGCTTGCACACCAGAAGAGGGCACAAGATCTGATTACAGATGGTTGTGAGCCACCATGTGGTTGCTGGGAATTGAGTTCAGGACCTCTAGAAGAGTAGCTAGTGCTCTTAACCTCAGAGCCATTTCTCCATCCCTGTATGCTTCATTCTTAAAGTGTTCCTGAGTCGGGTGCACAAGTTGAGAACGGTTGCTGTAAAGGAACTTTACAAAGGGACCAGAAAACCACACACTCTAAAGCAAAAGGCATAGTGAGTCCAAATGCCACCTGCTTAGTCAATCGGGCCTGGTCAGTTTATTTTCAAGTCCATTTGTTTTATTCACACGGTAAGTATTGGGTGCCAACTATGAGGGAGGTATGTGAGGGTCCCGGGGCAAAAGAATGAACAGAACTGTAGTGGCTTACCCTTCCATAAAGTAGATGAAATCAGATGAAAAACAACTAAATACAGCTTTGCCAGGGAAGACCCAGGGACGTTGGTGCCCACTTGGTGGGCAGAGGAGGAATCCAGGCAGGCTTCTTAAGTGAAGTGACACACGAAGTGGAATCTGGAGGTGAGTTGTGGTTGAGAAGATAGGAAACTTGTCCCTGTCAGAGAAAACTGGAGGTGGGAAGCCCTGGGCTAGGAGGGACCATGGTGCCACCAAGGAAGCAGTAAAGGGCAGCAGTTTCTTCTTAGCCTTCATCCTGGTTTTGATAGAAACATCTGCCTCTTGCTGGAGTTAATGTTCCAAGGTGACTTTGCCTTTTCTCAAACTCCCTGTACCTGCCTATTTGTGCTGCTAGTTTGTGCTTGCACTTTGGCTATCAGTGGCATCCCTAGGCCCTTTGCGCCCAGGTAAGATCTGTCTCAGGAAGTGATGAAACTCAGTGGCCTCTCTCAACCTTGCATACTTTTTGGTCTCTGCTCTAGAGAAACACCACATTCCCGTTGCCATCAGAAATCTCTCCAGCAGCTTCTCAGTTTGACTTCTTAAAGAATCTTCCTGAGAAACAGTAACAGAGGTGGGCATATGAAAAGTAAGAGTCAACCATGACATTGGGGTCCTCCTGTTAGTGATCAGCAAGGGCATCATCTAGACCAGTGGTTCTCAACCTTCCTGATGCTGCAACCCTTTAATGCATACAGTTCCTCATGTTGTGGTGACCACTAATGAGAATAAAATTATTTTTGTTGTTACTTCATAGCTGTAATTTTGCTACTGTTATGAAACATAAGGTAAATATTTTTGGAGATAAAGGTTTGCCAAAGGAGTTGAGACCCACAGGCCAAGAACAGCTGATCTACACCCTCTACCATAGTATGTCTCTTAAAAAAATAAGTGAAATAGAGTACCCTAACTATAACCAATTATTTAGTCCTACAGCTAGCTAGCTTGAGTGGTAAAATCTGGGTAATTATGGCTCTCAAATCTTATCACATGTACTGGAGACTCACTTCCTAAAATGAGTCTCTATGCCTGCCACAAATAGTAATGCTATTTTGATGAGGGACTGTATAAGTTTCCCAGTGACTTGGTGTGGGCCTTGCTGGTAATGTCCAAGCAACTGTCACTGACCACGCAGAAGTGGGGAGCTATTGTTCCTCAGACCACCCACCACAAGACCAAGAACAACCTCAATATCATAATGGCTTCTTCTTAGGAAGAATGGATAGAAATCAGGCCATTGTGGCATGACTATGGGGCAATCCATCTCCCATGGGGAGTCTACCATGAGTCCTTGACACACCTGTGAGGCAAAGCCCATATGCAGCAGCAGCAGAGCTCTGCATTGGAGGGTGGCTCACCCATTTATTCATTTCACAAGGATGTTTCCTGAGTACCCACAATACCAGTCCCCATTTGACACCTTTCAACTCTAGGGAACTCCTGAGTGGGAGACAGCAAAAGAGAATGGAATGTGCTCAGTGTGGGAAAGGCTAGGCTGGTGCAGAGTATGTCTATTGTCTCTGTCCTCAGTTCTGCCTGGTCTCAGAGAGTGACTCCTAGCCTGGCAGACTGAAGCATCAGACAGCCCGTGGTCATTATGAAGCAGCTCATTGCTCGTCAGACACACTTCTTCCTGGTCAGCTCTTTAGACACACCTTTTCCTGGTCTACCCTGTCCGTTTGGCTAGGGGTGGTATTGGGTGTTACTGTTGTTTCCTGAAGTCTCTAGTTCATGGTGTTAGCTTCCACTTTGTGGAAAGCTGTTGATCTGCATGGGAAGTAAATTATCTACCAACCCATCTGAGGCACAGAGTCCATTTTCTTCCCAGAATAATAAGAAAACCAGGGTAAGTTATATTCTCCCATTTACAGAAGTGAGACTCCACTTTCCTATGGGTTGTCTCTGCCTTTCCCTTAGAGGTTGTGGCTTCTTAGACCCCAGAGTTTGAATACCCATGGCAGAGAACATCCATACCCTAGGTCAGGACACACTGGCACTTGGAATGTAGGGCTTTTGTTTGATGAAACTGGTTATTTTTTATTTTCACTTTTAAACTTGCTGTTTCATCATGGTGTAGACAAAATCCCCAGACCCCAGGAAGATCAATAACTGAGTGTTGAATCATTGTCCACAGTGACATGAACAACTTTGGTGATTTCCAGGGTCCTGTGCTGTGCCACTGAATGGCTAAACTGATCATAAATCTTCCCGTAACACAACAAAAACATT
Organism: Cricetiscus sungorus; assembly: GCA_030556225.1. Lineage (NCBI taxonomy): Eukaryota > Metazoa > Chordata > Mammalia > Rodentia > Cricetidae > Cricetiscus > Cricetiscus sungorus. Next base: position 91,278,969 of record JANBXA010000007.1, read on the forward strand.
TACCAGTGGGAGGTCTAAGGAAGGAACCCTATGCTTGGATTAATGACTGCTCAGAGGGGGTGGGCTGTTTAATACACATTACATCATATTGAACTCAGAGATACCAGAACAACAACAGCTCAACAGCTCAACAACAGAATCCTTTGCTTGGCTTGATTTGTACAAATTCAAGACATTTGCTATCTGGCTTGAAACAAAGGCTACAGACAAGTAATGAGAGACCAGGGACATTATGGCTCAACATTTCTTATTTGGAGCCATCTAAGGGGCTTTTGATTGTGTGTCCTGGTGACCTTCTCCTCCTCCTCTTTTGGAAACACCTCTTTCCATCCAGGAGCCTTCTTCATGCTGTCTGAATGGATTGTAAGCCTCAGTGTGCTGCACATCCTGGCAACACAGGCAAGCATGTGACCCAGTGGCCTCACGCAGCCCAAGGCACAGTGAGTGATGAATCCTAGCCCTGGATCTACAAGTCTAGATGCCGCTGGCCTATCCCATGTTTATGTAAGTGTGGGCTGGCTTAGCTATGGCTGCAGCAGCCTTGTTTCACCTCTTGGAGGGAATAATTACCAGTAGGAAAGTCAGAGAAGGCCAAACACTGAGACCAAGGAGTGTGAGGTGGGCACAGGCTGGTTGGATGAATGAGAAGAGGCCAGATGGAGAATCAGAAATAGGGTGAGGGAATGAACACAGAGAAGCTGAGAAAGTTCCTTCATTTCAACATGTACTCCAACATAGCTGGACTGTAGACTCATTGGCCAAGTGTGAATACTTCACCTCATCTTTAATTATTACCTATCCCAGAACTCCAGATGCCCCAGAGTTCTCTTTATTCCTGAGGTAGTTCAGGGAAGGCTGTGATCAATCCAGAACGAATTCAGAGTCATGCCTATTACAAAGAGGGCTCCTTCCACAAAACATAATGCCTGTTAGTTGGGCAACAACACCACACGGTGTCTTCAGAAGGGACAAACATTGTGCTGTCAAGATTCAAGGACATCAGTATGGGAAAGCACTGAACCAACCATCAGCCAGCCAACCACAAGTGTTCCTCAGCTGCTTACTGATGAAAACCCTCATATTTTACCAACACTGCTCAGTAATGATACAGATCACCACTGCTGCATCGTTAAGATGCAGCTCACCAATACTACATGACAGTGATGTAGCTCAGCAGCAATGCACAGTGGTGCAGCTACCAACACTGCACGACAGTGATGCAGCTCAGCAGCAATGCACAGTAGTGATACAGCTCACCAACACTGCATGACAGTGATACAGCTCACCAACACTGTACAGTGGTGACATGATTCATGTCACTGCATAGTGTCTGACACTCAGGGCCACCAAAGTCACATGGACACTGTTTGATCTAGAAGCCAGGGCCCACCATTTGTTCCTCCATCATCTTTCATCTTATTTTTGTCAGTGTGAAAAAAAGGGACCTTCTTGTCAAGGCTTTATTCAGAGACAAGGTGGCAACAGGAAAATATTAGCTGGGACATGCAGATAGTCATGTCTGAAGGGGATTGTGCAAGGGTTGGGGCCCTTGGTTAACAAAAAATGTTAGAATTATATGTTGTTATCTAATTCTAATAAGCATGATACTGGTCCTCAGGAGATGACCTAAGTGACATGTGGCCGTTATTACAACACCCAGTTGACAAAAATGTCTTCCATTGTGATGGATGTTCATCTGGAAGATCATTACCATAGCTATTGGAAATGCCCCTCATTTTATAAATGCTAAACAAATCAAACTGGTGGATGAGAACACATTTTAAGGTTAACCTGTGTCAATTCCTGCTAATTTTGCCTCATACCATCATTGCTATTGTTGGTGTCTGGTGTAATGGAAGAGGTTATAATAAAGCATAAAAGTGGCTTTGGCTTTTGTTCTTTTGCACATGAGAAGTGATCAGGTCTCTCTGGTTTCAGATTGGGAAGACTTCACAATGCACAGGTAGTGTTTCTGTCTTTTAAGTTGTAGGCCAGTGTTCCTTAATATAACACGGAATGCGTGCACATACATGTATGAAGCTCAGCAAGGTAAGCCTGTTTGAATGTCTCTCTGGAACTTCTCAACCGAGAGGTCAGAATGACCACTGTAGATGAGAAGTTTGCAGTTGGGTGGCCCCAGGAGAGCAGGACCATTGCTTTAAGAGTGAGTCTGATTTAGTTGACTTGAGAGCCTATCACAAAGGGGGAAACAAGACAAGGTTAACAACTGGGGGCTACCTGGAAACTGATAGTCTTCCCTGAGAATGAGCAATTTATGGTTGGCCAGACACATCTCAGATAAAAGGTTCACCAGAAGCAGTTAGCCAGCCACAATAGGACAATAACAACATGTGACCAAGGGCACTTTCTATATGCCTGAGGCTGTACTGAGCACTTGAAGTTTCCCTGATTTAAACTAAAGTACACCAGATCAATGAGGGCCAGGTTCCAATGTCACCTCTGCTGCTTCCTACCCATGTATCCAGTGGCAAACCAGTGGCTTTAGTCTCTTTCTGAAAATGATGTGTCTGTGGTTGTTGGGGTTCATGAAAGTGGTTCCATTTCATCTTGACTTAAAGTCAGATAATTTGAGCCCGTTATTGCCCCTTCAAAGTTAAACAACAGTACATTTGGCCTTAGATATGGCTATTGTGTGTCTTGCCTTAACAACAGGATATCTGGCCTAAAGTGTAGCTAATGGATGTCTCACCTTGACAACAGGATATTTGGTTTAGGGTCTGGTTACTTGATGTTTTGGATATTGAAAAGGTAACTTGCTTGTTCTTTGTATCTTGGTAAGGAAGTCTTTTGTCTTACCCCCTTTTGATTGGGTATATAAGAGCTTGAGTAATAAACTTGGGGCTGATCCTGGTATTCATTGGGTGCCCTCCAAACTCTATCTCTGTTGCTTGTTTAATTCTTTCCTCAATCCACATTCCTCCTTCCAAGCATGAACTGGATAAGTCTGCTGGACTGGACCAGTGGTGAGATCTTCTAAGGCTAATTAGTGTACACGAGGCCATTCAAATCATGCTTTACCCAGCACCTGACACAGATCTCAGCCCTCTGCACATACCCATGGGGTTAAGCCTCATTTCCAGGGAGGGTCACAGCTCAATCTTGGAATGCCTGGCCTCAGGGCTTAGGTCTGGCTTCAGCATGTAGTTTGCCCTCAGCTTCAGCTGCTGCCACCGTGGCACTAACTGGTCTTGGTTGGTGGATTTTGTTTACTCTGTTCCAAGCCAAACCTGTCTGATGGTTGACACCACTGCTGGGTGCTTGGGCCTTAGTGATGAATTAGATATGTGGCCCGTGGTTAAGGAAGTGGACCTGGGTAAGACCATCCTCATCTCTACCCCCCACCTTCATCCCACACCTTTCTCTCTACTTGGAAATCTTCCAGAAGACAATCTTGGGAGTTCCTGTGTCTTACTGCTGTGTAGAGAACATCATGTCCCCCTGAAGTGGTCTCCGTCTCTAGGCAGACACAAAGCCTTAGAGGCTGGGAGTGGGTAGGCAATTATCTAGATAATTGAGACAAAAGTGGACTTTTCCCCTCTTTCCTTTTTGAATTAAAAAAAAAAATCCTAAATAATGCAATCCCCAGAGCTGCTCTCTATGCTCTCAGAGAAAGGACCACCAGGGCCCCATCTAAACATCCCTTTGTTAACCAAGGGCCCAACCAGTGCCTTATTAGGGCAGTACACCGAGAGGCAGTGTATCATAGAGGCTGTTGTCCCTCTGCCAGCATTAAATAATTCTAGTAGCTGCTTGATGGGGTAAAGCAATTACGATGCATTTTTCATTCAATCACCTGAATCAATTAATTGCTTCACTCACATAGGAGCAACAAAAACCAAATCCCAAAGCCTTCTCGTTAAACAGCAAGCATGCCAGATAGACTGCTTTTAAATCCAACATTTACATGAAATTATCTTCTTATATAATTAACAGCTACCAGTTAATAAACATGCCTCCAATAAAAGAGTAGCCCTATAAATGAACAAAACGAAACAGCATCATTTAGCACGTGCGAGGCAATAGGGGTGGGCAGACTCCATTGGGCTGAGAGCCTTGCTGGGGATATCGCCAGGACACTGCTTCAGAGTCCACATTTAATAGTTGGAAATAAGAGAGGGAGAGATGGAGAGTGATAGAGAAAAGAAGAGAGAGAGAGAGAGAGAGAGAGAGAGAGAGAGAGAGAGAGAGAGAGAGAGAGAGGAAGAAGAATGAGAAGAAGATGATGAGGATGAGGATGAGGAGGAAGCTTGCTATTTGAGAAACTTTGTGGCTAAAGAATATGTTATCCTGAGAGAAGGGTGCTTCTCTGGAAAAAACGATTCATTTATTAGTAAATACTTCATTCTCCCCAACAGCAAAAGGGGAAGGTTGAGAAAGAGGCACCTGGAGGGCCCTTTCCTAAGCATTCCTCTGATGGACTTGGTCCCGCCTGCCCAGGAATAGTTGTAGCTTTTGAAATGGGAAGGGGCCTTCATCTTTCTCTCTTTTTCAGACATGCTCATAAAAAGAGCCAGCTCTGGGTGAGATTTTACCCAAGGGGCTTCTACAACGTGGGAGGCAAACGTTTCCACCTCCAGTGTGTGGTGTTTATCCCTTTATCCGTGTGGCCCAACCACCCTTCTTTTCAGCGGTAATGGGAAAAAAGATATAAGAAAATGAAAAACCTTTATAAAGAAAATCTCTTTCCTAATAAAAGGGGGACTCTCAAAGGCCAAAATGAAATCGAGGTTGTGGACCCCTGCACTTGGATATTTTAAAGGGGTGATTTCTCTGCTACTGACAGAACCTGAAAGAACATTCTATCTCTTTGGTGGGGAAATGGTTTTGTGTCGGGTTGGGGTGATCTGTAGGTGAATGAAGTTGTTCCGAGGGCTTAGATGCCAGTAACTCCAGGCCTGCACTCATGATGGTAGGTAGGGGCTCCAACCTGGTCCTAGGAGCCAGTGGTCAGAGAGGCTCTGCTTGCCCTTTGGGAGGTAGAAATGCTGATGGACACCAGCAACTCTGTCCTATCTTGTACATCACAGGGACACAGTGACTTCCAGATGACATCACTTGAAGGATGGAGCCAGAGCTCCAAATTTAGATCCAGGCCTATCTTTCCATATCAGCCTTTTGCTGGAACCAAACAGCAACAAAACAGCCTTCCCCCACCCCCGGGAAGGGGAGGCTACGGGGAACTTTGCACAGAGCCCTGAGCACCTGAGATGGAAGTCTCTTCTTTCATAGTGTGATCAAACAAGATAATGCAAGGCAAAGTGCTGCTAAGAACTATCCTGGGCGCCACAATGTAAGATAATTAGCGTCATCATTTTCTATTTGCAACGTAAACCCAATTTGCTTTCCTGGTACGTCCATAGGTGAGGGCAGCACAGGTGTGAGAATTGAGGCTCTCCTGGAACTATCAGTCCCTTTGTCTGGACCCAGCTGCATGGGGGTGGGTGGTGGGTGGGTGGTGGGTCCTTCTTTTCTTTCTCAAGGTGTTGACAATGTGCAAGATGTGCAAATGTTTCCTTCCGCTTAACTCTGTCTTGGCCCCTTCAGTGTATCAGCGGAAAACTGCATCTCTGTCATCTGTCCTGCAAGGGGAAATGAAATCTTTTTTATTTTTATTTTTTTTTATTGAGTTCTTACTATGTGTTCAGCACAGGGGTAAGCTTTTCCTAACCAAGATCCTATGGTGTCTTCACAACAGACCCTGGGGGACGGCTCCTGTGAGCATCTCGGCTTTGCAGGTAAGGACCAAGAGTTCTGGAGCAGGCAAATCTGTTTCTCCATCTGGATGTAGGGGGTGCCATGTTAGGTATGTTGCCTTAGTTTGCTCTCTCTTCTGTGATAAAGGCTGTCTTAGTTATTTTTGTATTGTTACAAGGAAACACCACGACCAAGACAACTTTTAGAAGAAAGCATTTAATTGGGACTTGATTGCATTTTAGAGGGTTAGTCCATGGCCAGTATGGTGGGGAGCATGGCAGCAGCAGACACGACATGCTTGGTGCTGGAGCATTAGCTGAGAACTTACGTCTGATCCATAAGATGGAGGCAAAGAGAGAGACTGGGCCTGGTGAAATCTCAAAGCCTACACCCCTGTTGACACACCTCCTCTAACAAAGCTCTGCCTCTCTGAGACCAGATCTCCAATTCTTCACCAACTGGGAAGCAAACATTCAAATAGATGAGCCTATGGGGCTCATTCAAACCACTGCATATGCGGTGACCAAAAGCAACCTGGGAAGGAAAGGTTTAATTTAGATTATAGTCCATCATCCAGGAAAGTCAGGGCAGGAAGTCGGGGAGTAGCCTGGAGGCAGGAACTGAAGCAGAGGCCATGGAGGAGTGCTGCTAACTGGGTTGCTCCCCATGACTTTCCTCAGCCTGCTTTCCTATACAACACAAGACCACCTGCTCAGGGGTGGCACAGCCCACAGTGGGCTGGACCCTCCCACCACAATCATTAAGAAAATACCCCCACAGGCTTTCCCACAGACAATCCAGTGAAAGCATTTTCTCAACAAAGGTTTGCTCTTCCAGATGACCCCGGCTTATGTCAAGTTGACAAAAACAAGCAAACCAACCAACCAACCAACCAAAAAACCCCAAACCAAAAACTGACTAGCACAATGTTCAGCCAAAAAGGACCAGGAAGAACGTCTGTGTGTCAGTGTAGTGGGCAGAAAGGTGGTGTCCAAAACATGGATCTGTGTCTTAACCCTCAGAACCTGTGAAGGTGACTTCAAGGTAAGACCATTTTAGATTATTTATTTGAGTAGGAAGCCAAAGAAAGAATTTCCTCTTAGGGCTTCTAGGGGGCACTCTGTCCAGCTGATACCTTATAGTTTGGCCTCCAGACCTGTGAAAGAATAATATTTTGTTGTAAACTGGGGCTTTTTAAGTTTATAAAATTACATTCACTAATTGTGTGCATCTGTGTGTGTGTGTGTGTGTGTGTGTGTGTGTGTGTGTGTGTGTGTGTGTGTGTGTGTGTGTGTGTGCGCGCGTGCGTGCGCGCATGTGAGGTGGGTGTACACATGGGCATGGTACGATAGAGCCAATTTTCCCCTCCCACCGTGTGATCTCTGGGGTAAAGAACCCAGGATGACAAGATGGAGACAAAGTGACTGGACCCCATGAGCCATCTTGCTTCTTAAAGTGTTTTGATCATGAGTCCTTTTCCCCTAGAGATTTTCCTATGACCATGGGTGTGTAAGAATATGAAATATGCATGCAAATAAAACATTTACTGATAATAAATCATATAGGAATTTATTTTAAAAACAGTTCTTTGATGTGCATGTAACTTCATCTGTTAACGATGAAAGTGAGTTGGCATACTAATGTGATGATGGACATGCATATATATATGAATGTTTGCTACTTCAGGAAGGAGAGCTTCTTCAGTGGTTTTCAGAGTTGACCAATCTTTTGATTTTATGTCAGTGCAGAGAACACTGTTTTACATAAATATATATACAAAATGGTGGTAGTATGTGCAGGACCACCACAGAAATCATTGAAAATTCTGTCCTAATCCCAAATCAACATTAATTTAATGCTTTTTTTTTTTTTAAATGGAACTGAAGCCAGGAACTCAGAGAACAGTTTTTTACAGTTAAACATTTCAATACTACACAGTCTAAAGATGTATTAATATGACACATGGGGAGCAATGTTGTTAGGAAAATAGCAAAAGGCTATTTTCTGTGATTAAGCCATTAAAGATTAGGAAACTTTGTATAGATGGTGAAAACACTGCAATCCATAACCTGCATTAGTCTTGAATTTGAACACAGATGTTTTGAACAACATTCATTGCTGTATTGCATGGGGTGACAGCATGTGCGGTACAAGGTGTGTGTGTGTGTGTGTGTGTGTGTGTGTGTGTGTGTGTGTGTATGTGTTCAGAGCTAGGATTGAAGTGAAGCCATGTGATACATCATGGACAAATGGTCAGAAACACCCCAGATTCACCATGTGTTTGGTTTATAAAATTAATTTTGGTTGGTGCATGTTTAGAGACCCTTTACTGCTGCCAAGATTTTTGTGACACACACATTTAGTTACATTGCCTCCATATGTGGCTATAATCCACCATTTAAGAAGCAAGGCTGGCTGGGGATAGTGATGCTTGCCTTTGATCCCAACATTCAGGGAGGCTGGTAGCTCTTTGAATGTTAGGCCAGACTAGAGCTACATGGTGACATCCTGTCAGAAAAAGAAAAAGAGAAAAAGAAAAAGAAAAGATGAAACAAACAGACAAAACCAGAAAGAAACTGAGGATCAAAAAGTGTGCAGCCCTTGCTTAGAATCAGAGATGATGAGGGGCTCACTCAGTATTACTCAGCCTGGCAATCGTGACACCAAGGCTCAAACCCCAATCTTCTTGCTTCAAATCTCTCCTGCCCCAAATATGATCTAGTATCAGGAGTAGTTTCCAAACCTTGGTTCAGGTCAGCTGTTCTGACAGCTGGCTCTGGTGCATAAAACTGAAACCCTCAGAGGTTCTTAGTTGTTCTGTACCCATCTGAAGACCCGGGAGCCTCATTGGAGGCTGGAGGAGAGTGTGGGCATGGAGAAGGTAGCCTCTCATCCTGGTCTACCACTCAGCAGCCTTGAAGCTCTGGTAAGACCTCGGGCCTCTCCCTCTTAGAATTGTTACTGTCAAAAAACACAGTACACTAGTGTCCGAGTTCCTGGTAGTCACAGAACGAAATGAGATCACTATGCCAGGTGACAGTATTCTAGGCTTGGTTTGTAGGATGTGCTTAATACTTGGGAACTGCCATGGTGGCAACACTGCCTTATTACTGGGAGAAAGTTAGGTGTGCAGTCTGCTGCTGTTATTGTCACCATTACTGGGGGGGGGAAGGACACACTGATTTATCTTTGAAAAGTCCCTTTTCTGTGCTGGCCAAATGCCTGGCTCGGAACGACACAGCTCTCTGAGGGTGCTGGTTAGTCTGATTTGTGGTAATAATCCTTCATGCGTGTGCAGCGTTTTTCCTTTGCAAAGCACAGTTATATCGCGTATTGCACTTTGTCCCCAAATAACCCTCTGGGGTTGGCCAGACCTGCATATTGCCTTCCTTCCCACATGAGTAAATGGAGACAGAAAGCAGGCCAGATGGGCCCCTGGATCATGGGGAAAGAAAGGCTGAGGAAGAATACAATGTGATCTGCTCTCCTAACTCACCCTAGTGTGCTGCATGCTGTCTATGCAACATTATTGAGGAATCATTTTGACAGTCTCTGCTTACCAAGCACCTGCTGGGCCAAGGGTATGCTGGGTACATTGTGTGTGCATATGTACGTGTGCGCATATGTGTGCATTCCCGTGTGCATGTGTGCGTGCATGCATGCATGAATGCATTTATGTAATGTAAGTATGTATGTGTGCATGTGTGTGTGTGTGTGTGTGCATGCCTGAGTCTGTGTTTACTCATTTAATCCCCTTGTAATAAATCCCATTGATTCATATTGTACCTTTGGCTCTTGAAGATCCCCAATTGCCCAGAACTTACATTAGTTGCTCAAGGTCCCCCAACTGGTAAGTAAAGTTTAGGATTCTGGTTGAGCCACTGACAAAACTTTCTCTCTCTTCACTTTCCTGGGGGAGCAAGGACAATAAAAGTGACAGCAGTGTGTGCAGCAAGAACCGGCCAGGCAGACAAGGGTTTGACTAGTTTCCTGCTGTAACTGGGCTAGATGGAGTCTTTATCTTCATGACTGCTGCTATCATGGCTGCGCTGATGTCCGGGTGTCTGTTTAGCAGCTAACAGGTTTAGTTTTATTGTTTTGTCAAAATATTGCAGAAATCAATATATCTCCATAATTCAGTGTTATACCAAGAGGCATTTTTGTGCCATATATAGCAAAAATTGTATTATACTTCTGAGATGGTGGGTAATGAAGACAGAGCATTCTATGTTCAATTCCAGCATTAATGTCTGGTTTGAACAAAGCTTGAAATATGATCTCTGAGCTAAGAGGCTTTAATATTAAGATCTTTAACTGTAATTTATGTGACAGAAGATAGGGTTTAGCATAATAAAATGTAATGGGCTCCTCAAATGAAGAGGGCGAGAGACAATTGAAAACAAGGTAAAAATGATAAATTATAAATAACGGTAAATCTACCTTTATGTTGTTACTTCATTTATTTTTGATTTGTTAGATAGGCTCTATAATTTCTCATTTTCCCATGTTTCAGGGCAGGACATTTCTCAAATGGTGCCTGTTTGAAATGAGAGCCCTGTGCCACCAGTGGCCAGCAATCTCCTTTCCAAGGGCTGGAAACATTTCTCTCCTGATTCTTGTCTGTGTCCCCATGTGCTAAGGCTCGATTCCATGATTGCATTGACCTTTGTTCTGTAAAAAAAATTAATTTGTTTTTATTTTTAATTGTGTGTGGGTCCATGCACATGTGTGCAGATGCTTCTGGAAGCCAGAAGAGGGCTTCAAATCCCTTGAAACTGGAGTTCAGACAGTTTGAGTAGCTTGATAGGAAACTACATTTGGGGCTTCTGCAAGAGCAATGCTTTTAACTGTGGAGCCGCCTCTCTAGACCATGCCTGTCCTCTTGTTCTCTTCTGTATGTGCTTTTGTTCCTGTATTTATGTATGGCATTATACATTAATCTTACTTATATGTTTGTGGGGGTATGTTGTATAGGTGCAGGTGTGTGTATGTATGTGGGGTGTGTGTGTGTGTGTGTGAGTGTGTGTGTGTAAATGCATGCTCACTGTGGCACAGAGGACAACTTGTATGAGTCCCTTCTCTCCTTTTACCATCTAGGACCTAGAACTTGAACTCAAGTCACCAAGCTAGGCAGCAAGCACCCTTATTCACAGAGCTAGCTTGTCGGCCTGTTTATATCTTTAAAATCAGCCTTGAAGTATAAAGAAGATGTAAATTCATATGCATATACGGTATAAGCTCTAGAAAATCAGCTTCAGAAAAAGAATTAAGGTGAAGTAAATTTGTTATCTAGAGGGGGCTCCCAGGGCTGTTGTTACTCAGTATTTATAGTCTGTTTAGTCTGCCTTTGCGCTCTCTAGTTGCCACACACAAATGTTTTTTCGTGTCTCGTTGCTCGATTGAAAAATACGGCAATTCTTGGATACAGAATTTTCTGGATTTAACTTTGGGATTAACTTGTGAGATCTTGACTAAAAGCATTTTTGATTTTTTTTTATTAAAGATAATTTTTATTAAAAAGTCTCATTTGTGTTTTTTAAAATGTAGTTCCCTACAAACTTGGGGGAAAATATAGGAAAAGATGGTATAGAAAATCAAGGAAGAGGCTCCTCTTTCTCACCCCTTGTCCCCACCCCCTCCCCACCCCCACCATCTCCTCTCTCCCCCACCCTCTTGTCTTTGGAACAGTCCCAGTTCTCCTACCCTGGGTTCCACAGAGATGAGCCCAGTCCCCGTGTCCGCAGCACCCAGGGCAGTCTGCACATTGGAGAAGCCCCTCCTCACTCCTGGAAAGGTAGGCAGTGAGGAAAAAGTCCACTTCTCGCCCATCAAAAGTGACAAGTGCTTTCGAACACTTTTTGTACCTATTTTTGAAGTGCTCTCTTTGGCAGAAACATGAATGTGGGAAGATTAATTAGTCCTTGGTGGTGGGGGGCGGGTGGCAAGTCTTAGGCAGCAGGAAAATGCTAACGTTTCCATCCTGGGCTGTGAAGGCCTTCCTGTGGGAATGCCATTACAGACCTGCTCTTTCAGTGTGTTCACCTGCAGGGAGCGACTCCTGAGACTTGAAGACGTTCACACATCTGTCTTTGTTCCCGGCTAGTGCCTTTGAAATGCAAACCATCAGAGAGGTGCTGCAGTCTGCCGCCAAATCTTTCTTCCAGGCTGGGTCCCCAGACTTGGAAGAAGAGGGACTTCATCATGGGGATGAAGGTGTGCAGGGCCCTGGGAAGGGCAGGCAGACAAGCAGCCACTTAGAAGGATCTTCAGACTCCTTTTGACATCCCTCTGCTGGCCTCTGTGAACTTGCTGACAGGGAGATCCGCTCTGCAGACCTCATGCAGCTTCAGCTCCCAGGAAGGTGAGCCTGCCTGAGTTTGCAGACCTGATTGTGGGGGTACATCTGCCTTTGTGTAACTGCCTCTGGAGTCAAGGTCCGACTCCCACATTCACCTTTCGGATCTTGCTCAACAGGGCAAGTTGGCCCAATCCCACAAGCACATATTGAAGGGGGTTCTGGGAAATATAGCCCGAGGGCTCTACATGAGGCCCTGAGGAGGCTATGGTAGGCAAGGCTGGGTACTTGAGGCCCACTGAGGACCCACGGCACTCCTTCATCTCTGTTAAGGGCCACAGCCTCTCCCCCTCCTCCCCCGCCATTCATTGTTACTCTTAGCCACAGAAGCTGCGGCAGGCTGGAGGGGTCAGGAGGAACTGCTTATGATCAGGCTGCCAACCTGAGTCCACTCCCCTCCTTCTCGTTTTTCGTTCCCTCTTTATGTTTTGGTTTCTCTAGGCCTCAGTCACAGAGACATTCTCTTAGGGACCCCTTCTCCCCGTGAGGCTGGGTAGCCCCATTGCTTGCAGGATCCCAGCCCCTCCACTCCTTCTAGGCATCTATCACATGTGTAATTAAATGCTCATCTGTGTAATTACTTGTTTACAGTTCTGGGTCCCTGCCAGGCTACATTCCATGCAGTCAGGAACTGTGTCTTCCCCATTCACAGCTCCTTTCTCAAAGAATCCCTCGCAGTGTAGACCCAGGGAGGGGGGTGGTATCCTTTTTGAACGTGGGTGGGGGTAAAGTCGTAGTTTTCATTATTTTTTAAAGCTAGACTATAGCTTGGGAAGGCGAGCAGACACTAGGTGGTGATCAGTGCAGAGCAACGACTCCTTATTACTCCCTTGTGGTAAAGTCCTTAGCTACTTACTTTCTGTCTATTCAGTTGTGGGTCTACCCAGGCAGCATTTCAGGAACACTTACTGTGTGGGACACAGAGGAGGGCTGTGGTTCAAAGGCAAGGCCAGGGCTTAGCAGGTGGCGCAATGGCCCCCATCTCTTTTCTTTAGGTGGCAGAGAGTCAACCTGTATTCAGTATCCCACACTGCCCAAGGCACATCCCTGACTTCTGGTGGTTGGAGGAACATACTAACAAAAACCAAATCTGCGACTGCCGCAGTCATCAAGCAGATCTGGGCGCCACGCCTCGCAGATTCAAAACATACCTGTGTTGAGAACACGGTGCATGATGGTGGTGTGGGCAGCACCCGCCCGTGCTTGTGGCACCAGTGTTATATTCAGCAGGGACTCCCATACTCTTGAAAGAGTCAGGGTGCTGAAAGCCCCTATTAGTGGGAACCTGCTGTGGATTAGATGGAATTCCATAGCCCAAGGAGATCCATGCAAGGAGCAATAGTGGAGGAACTAGGGGTGTGTTACACAAGTGAAAGTGACTTATGAAGGTCTCCTGGCTTGGCTGTGGTTTCCTCAAGTCCAGAAACGCCAAAGCCATATAGGCAAGTCTAAACGCTTACCTCATCGGAAAAGATGGCTGTAACACATGGAAGGCAGTGGGGGCTGAGGTCCCTGTGACTCAGGCTGCCATGAAGGTCTCCTTGGGCCTTTTGTCTCTAGTCTTCTTTTTTCCCCTCTCATTGGGATGGCTGCTGGGGCCTGACATGAGGAAGATGACTAGGGCCAGCCAGGCAGAAGAGAGAACCAGAGACCCCAGAATCCTGCATCTTTCATCCCGGGGCCCCATCAGCAATGGACAGCTCAGCTATACTGCAGGAACTAGGCCTAGTGGTGAGGGACCTTAATCTCAGCTGCTGCAAAGTTTAAAGTTCAAAGCCAGCCTGTGCATCCTGTCTCAAAACAAACAAACACTTCGCCACACACACACACACACACACACACACACACACACACACACACACACTGCTGTATCTGTGAGCTCTGTCTCTGGTTTGAACTTCTGATTTTCCTTTCTTTTTTCCCCTTAGAGCAGAGCTAATGAGATGAAGTCTCAATAGTGAAGTTGGGGTCATACCTGCTAAACTTCCTGTGGGACACCATGAGGATTCAGTCAATCTCTATGAGGAGCTTAGGGGTGAGGAAGGGTCTTAGCCCTGGGCTTCTATTCCTCCATGTAATTCTTAATGAGATCTTGCTCTTCACATGCCCGATCTTGTGATGCCCACCTCCTGACTACTGCCTGACTCTCTTCCTCCTCCTCCCTTCTCGGTTGCATGCTGGGATTTCAGGGCAGAGCACGATGCCTACTTTCTTCCATCCTACTGCCCTAATTACTCCATTTGCCAAATTTTATCCTTGGGATGGGACCAAGGTCAACTGAACACCTCCAGGAAAGGAAGCCCTGAATACCAACTGCCTTCCTCATAGAAACATGTAGCTTTTTATTGGTATTGTAGGGGAGAGCAAAACCTAGGGGTTTGGCATTTGTGTATAACACACCCTTACCCACTTAAATGTGTTAATTCATCTCTAGATGCCTTGTAATAGCTAATACATGGCCAGTGCCAAGGAAACAGTTGTTATCCTGTAGCATTTAGAGGACAAGGACAAGGCAACAGCTTGGAGATACTGGGAGTGGAGGTCAGACTGCCCACCTTTAGCCTCACTGCCAGTGAAACCCTGACCCTTCAAAGGTCATTTCCAGGTCACCACTGCCTCCAGCAGTCAGGCTGCCTCTCAACTGTACTCACCTGGCTTTGACCTTTGCCCTGACAATCCTACCTACATGAATATCGAGCACCGTGCAGGTACTTTCTTTGATGTGGTAGCCTATGTCAATGAACTCTAGTCTGGCTCTGGGTATCTGTGAGAGGTGGCTTGCACTCCTGGGGTCTCCCATGAGGGCAGCTGACCATGGAGCCACAGGAAAATCTCAGCACACTGTGCTTCCCGCTATTTCTTACAGTCCACTCTCACAAGTGGGCGGGTCAGTACCCCACTTCCCTAGCTGCCCCCAAAACATCTGCTTCCCTAAGGCCACCCTGCCTTCCCTTGAGTGAGTGGTCCACTCCTGGAAAGGACATTGGAGCAAGTGTCCAAAAAAAAAGAAAGAAAAAAAAAAGAAAGAAAAAAAAAAAACAAAACAAAAACAAAAGCACAAAAACCACAATGCTTATTTTCATGCTTGGCTCCACTCCTGTTATTTATTCAAAAACCTTGAACAGCTTTCTTGGTAGATTTCTTTATGTGGGCAAACAAAAGCACATGGAACTAAAGATGTCCTGGGTGTCCGTTAGTACACAGTGTTAACGCTTCTTTTGCCCGTTGTCTGACTTTCCATGGATTTCCATGAGGCTAGAGTGGTCTGGAAGTTGCGAGGAGACAATTTTGTTAGGCTCTGTGTGGCTCTGACCACTCACTCTCATCTCACATTGTCCGCAGGAGCCTATGGTATCTAGCCGGAAGCTTTGCTTTCTCCTCCTCTCTCCATCGTCCTCGTTGCCATCGTTGTCATCATGATTAATCTTTATTTAAAGCGAGGGAAATGGCTGAAGCCATTTAACTGTCTGCCTTTAACACTGAAGAGCTTGTCATTTCCCCTCACCTTCTCTATCGGTTTCTAGAAGTCTGCTGTGGCAGGCTTAGAATTTGATCACAGCACCATCTACTGGGTACTAGACTTCCTGCCTTTCCAGGATAGCAAAATTTGCTTTTCTCTCTCTCTCTCTCTTTTTTTTCTCTCTCTCCTGTGTTTTTACCCTTCCCCTCTCTCTTGCTTTCTCTTCCAGTGAAACTTAGTTTGAAAAGTTGTTGCTAGTTAACTCATAAAAGTGAGACCCTTCTAAAAATGACAAAAGCTCACACGCCCCTGCGTTAGGCACTTACAAAGACAATAGCCAGAGCTTACACGGTACACTTCATATAATTATTTCCTGGGATCAATAATCTCATCAGTAGGCTCAGTGATGGGGACATCATGGTAATGAATAGCTGGATGAGGCAGCCATCCCAAGTGCTGTCCTTAGCCCTGTCACCTGTGCTGCCCAAGGGCACGATGAAAATCGGGGCTCTGTCTGGCCGAAGGATTAATCATAGTTATCTGTAATTCATATTTGTGTAATTTGCCTTCTATATGCAGCCCGCCCCACATTGATCAACATAGATTTCTTCCAGAACAATAGGCCATTCCTGTGGTATGGAGCGGAGTGGGAAGGACTTTGTGTGCACTTTGTTGAAGGGACAAATTGGATTAGTTATGCTCAGAAAGTAACAAAACTGAATCACACCACAGCAGCATTGGAAGCCAGGCTCGACAGTCTGAGAAGGAAAGACAAGACGGCTCCGTGCACCCTGAGTGTTCTGCAGCAGACAGGCAGTGCTGTGGGCTCCCCGGCTGCTGTTTTGAAGACCAGAAGAGCAAGGATCCTGGACATCAGGAAAGGGACCCTTTCTGTGACCTTTCCTGCCCAGCTCCAGGAGGGTATTTGCTGTGTATTTCCAGAGACCTGTTTTAAAAGTCTCAGAGTTTGGGACTAAAACTATGACTGGAGTCAGATGCAAACATAGCCGGGTCCCTCCTTTAGCCCTGACAAAGCTTACTGAGACTGAATTTTCTTCATTTGAGGACTGTGGAGAATGTTGTCTGATGGAAGATGTTATTCTGTATATATGTTTCTCATACTTGTTAATAAAGCGCTGTGGCCAATGAGATGGCAGGATGGGCGGGGCTAGGAGACCAGGAGGAGGAGAGAGGAAGTGGTAGGAGTCGAGATGTAGCCCGGGAAGGAGCAGGACGCCTGCAGCGCGGCTCCCCATTAAGACGACCACGTGGAAATACTTAGATAAGTAGAAATGGGTTAATAATTAAGGCAGAGCTAGCCCATTAACAATAATGGTAATTGGCCAACAGGATTGTATCAAATACAGAGTCTCTGAGTGTTATTTGGGGCACACGTGGTTGTGGGACCATGGCGGCAGAACCAGCGCCAGCCGGCGGGGAAACCTGCCGTAACAGTTGTCTTTTACACAACTAACAACTTTGCTCTGGACATTTGACTTGAGCAGGGATGGCACTCACTGTTGATGACAGCCTGGAACCTAGTCTCACCTCCCCGTGTTTGCCTGGCCTGGACGCCCTGCATGGATGCCTTCTTGCATTTTCTCTTCTGTTGGTTTCTCCCTCCTCCAAGTCTTGGTGACCCTGTCCATCTCTAGATGTGACTTTTGTTGTTGTTTCCTTTGCTGTCTCTCCCCCTGGCTCTCCAAGGCTGGCATCTCTGTGTCCTGGCATGCACTATTCCTACTTGAGTGCACCATCCACGAACTCACTGTTGACTGTGACAAGAGCATCTGCTTGGCTCTAGGGCTGGAGCTGCAGAATGAGTAAAGTGGACAGATCCTGTCCTCGTGGGCTGTGTGGTCTAGAACTATGGGGAGGAGGCGGCAAGAATATAGTAGTTCCAGATGGAGCAGATAATATTTAGCCTGGAATCTATATGAGGGGCTGCGGAATAGATTGTAGATAGATGGGAGGGCAAACACGAAGAGTGGGCCAGCAGAAGGAAGGACATTTCGGGAGATCTGATCATAAAATTGTGTGGAAGTGTGAGTTGTGTCTCTCTAAAAAGTTTGCTCCGGGGTGGGGGAGATGACTCAAGAGTTAAAGTACTTGCTACACAAGCAAGTGGCCTGGAGTTTGGATCTCAGGGTGGGATGTTGTGGCTTCCCTGTCAGTCTAGTCTAGGGAGGCAGAGACAGGAGATCTCAGAGCAAGCTGACTGGAGAGGGAGACCATGCTTCACAGAATAAGGTGAAGACTAATACAGGAGGTTTCCTGACATCAACCTTGGTCCACACATTTGCAAGAAAGCAAGGGGGTATGTGGGAGGGATTGGAGAGATAAAAATGATGTAATTATATTTTAATTTCAAAAAATAAAAAATAATGCTAATAATAATAATAATAAAAACAAGGCGGGCAGCACCTGAGAAATGATAGCCAAGGTAGCTTTTACACACACGCACACACACATACACACACCATATACACCACACACACACACACACACACACACACACACACACACAGAGACCATATACACCACACACATACATATGAAAAGAAGAAAAGACCAGTAAAGAAATGACTTGCTTGGTTATACTCCTACACAAGTAAATTGACTTTAGTTGGATGAAGGTGTTTGCATAGGCAGTTGGGTTATAATGAAGCCACACTAAGCCCAATAGGACCAGCGTCCTTAGAGAAGAGGGAGAGAGAAACACGGAGAGAAGGCCATGTGATGATGGAGGCAGAGTTGGATCTGTAGCTGAGAGGGAGTTGGAGGACGCTGCACACCATAGGATGTGCTACAAGGCTCCTACCCCTGAGCTCCAGAGGAAACGACCCCAATGTCATCTTCTAATCAAACTTTAGCTCCACAGGACTGTGAGGGAGCACATTTTGGTTGTTTAGCATGAGGAGGCTTGCACTCCTAGATTTTGGTTGGGAAATATACAAATTATAGGTGTGGGGACACAGAGTCTGAGAAGAAAACTGAAGAGAACTAGGCGGTTGTAAGGCAGCTGATGGAGAGAGGCTGAGGGATACCCAAGCTGAGAAGGTCATGGTGGAGGTTTGGGTATATGGAGGGATGGAGTGGGACAGACAGATGACCCAAAGAAGGATGAAGACTGACTTTCCCAGCACTCCTGAAGCCTCAGGTGTTGCCTGGGGACAGAGGAAATGCTAGCTCCTCTACCTTAGGGCAATGTGATTCAAGCATGGTGAGCACAGGAACAGCTCTGTGGACTAAGCATTTTCATGCAGTCTCCAGTATGACAATGTGCTGGCCCTAGAAATGGGCCTCCTTGTTTCTCCTGATACTTACCCCAACTCTTTTCTCTCTCCCCTCTCTCATGCATATGTGTGTGTTAGAGAGAGAGAGAGAGAGAAAGAGGGAGAGGATGAGTATGTGGTGTGTGTGTGTGTGTGTGTGTGTGTGTGTGTGTGTGTGTGAGTGAGTGTGTTATATGCACATGCGTATGTACAGGTGTATATGCCCAGGCACACACAGATGCCAGAGCAGAGCATTTGATAGATCCTTTGCTATTACTCTCAACCTACTCCTTTGATGCAGGCTCTCCCCTTGAACCCAAAGCTCTTGTTTTTTAGTTAGGCCAGCAGGCAGCAAGCCCCAGTGAGTCTCTTGTCTCTCTGCCCTCCACATTGCTGGGGTTACGGGCATGGGACCATGCCCAGCTTGTTATGTGGATGCTTGGATCTGAACAATTTGTCATGTGTGTGTGTGTAGCAAGTGCTCTTACCCACTGAGCCATCTCGTCAACACTCCTGTCCTCCCCACTGTCCCCTTATACAGCTATCAGATACTTCCCAGGAGTGTACTGCTTGAATTCATAAGCACATACCATACCAGGCAGTTTGGAGCCTTTGGATGATTTTTTTGTTTTTGAGGCAGGCTCTCACAGTGTTACCCTGATTATCCTGAATCAGTCTGGCTCCTAACTCCTAAATCAGGCTACCTTTACCTCCTGAGTGCTACCAATAAAGGCATGCATCATCACGCCTGGTCTTTGGAAATTCTTAATTTATATATTTGTGTTCTTTAGTTACTGTCTTACCCTCTCATAGTATCTGCATCTCAATTCTTTGTAGGGGTGGAACAGAAAGAGACTCAAATAGATGCATCAAATATACCAGAAGAAACAGGGACCAATCGGTTGTCTGTCTCATGATGCTGCTACAAAGAGTGTGTGAGGGGCTCTGCAGAAGAGGCAGCTGAGCTCCTGGGTGGAGCTTGATAGAAACAGAAACCTCGTGATGGCAGTGGAAAGAAGTGGGCATGGTGCCTGGTGTCTAGTTAAGGATGATCTGAGAATCTGGCATTACTATTGAACTAGCAGAAAGAAAGTCTTCTTATGGGCTGGAGAGACAGCTAAGTTGGTAAAGTAGTGCTAGCTGCACAGGCACGTGGAACTGAGTTTAGTTCCCCAGAACCCAATGCAAAAAAAAAAAAAAAAAAAAAAAAAAAGAAAGAAAAAGAAAATAAGCCAGACATGGTGGTGTGCACTTGTGAAAGCATTGGGGACATGAGGAAGTAGAAACAAGCAGCCTCTGAGGCTCATTGACTAGCTAACCTAGCCTACTTGGTAAGCATCAGGTCAATGACAGACCCTGTTTCCAAACACAACAACAACATCAACAACAACAACACAAAAAATCTAAGGCAACTGAGCAAGATATGTATGTATGTATGTATGTATGTATGTATGTATGTATGTATGTATATCTCACATATATTCTCAACAATCAAAGAAAAGAGAGGCCATAAATTTGCTATAGAACAAGGGAGTACATAAGAGAGGTCAGACAGAGGAAAGAGAAGGAGAAAATAATGTAATTATATTTCATTTAAAAAACTAAAACTAATAATGATAATAAAATTCAAGGTGGGCAGCACCTGAAGAATGGCAACCAAGGTACCTTTTACATGCGTGCACACACATGCATATACACTATACCCCTTATGGTTAAGAAGGGTCAGGGTCTTCAAGAAGCGGCCTGGTGGGCTGGGAGGAAAGTCACATTCTGTCCTGGCTCTGTGATATCCTGTACTGTTTTGGTTTCTCTGTGTTCCCAGTTTCTTCATTTGTAAAATGAGAGTTGGGACTAAATGATCAATGAAGTCTTATTTAAAAAGGCAGTGACTTGGATCTTATTCTTAATATAGTTGCAGATCTCAGGCTGTGCATGGAGTCATGCATTTTGAGCCCACAGTCAACAAGATTCTCCTGGTTTGGGCCCTTAGCTCTTAATTGAAAAGATAGTTCTTGCTCTTGGAGGCTGAGTTTTTTCAGGTGTGTGTCAAAGGGTGGGCAAAGGGGTTCTGTTGCTCATGATGCCCTTACGTGGTGTCACAGTCTGCCCAAACTGGCTCTCCACCCTCTCAGTCAATGGTACTGTTGATTGAATTCAGGCCTCATGCATGTCAGGCAAGGGACTTACTACTGAGATACATTCACAAACCTTTGTTTACTTACTTATTTATCTGTCTATTTATCTATTATTTTCAAGACAGGGTCAAAGTGCATTGACTTGGCAGGCAATTTATTCCCTTTGTAGTCTGGGCTGGCCTTGAACTTGTGGTCCTACGTCGGCCTGCTGGAGTAGCTGGGATTACAGATTAGCGCCACCAGGCGTGGCAATTCTGGCTTTCTTTATTTCTCTTTGTTCTGTCCTACAAACTCTTTGGTTGCCTTGTTCAACTTGTGTCACACACACACACACACACACACACACACACACACACATTCTGCTTATGAAACCATCCATTTGTTTTTGCTGTGTTTGTACACTCTGGATGTTAGCCACCTGCCTGTGCAGCTCCCATCCTGTGGGAGAAGCTGTCTGTGCGCTCTGCTGAGAGTTTCTTAGACAGCAACTTTTTAAATTTCACATGATTCCATTTAGGATACTTGGGGTCAGCTCCTGTGCTATTGATGTTTTATTCAGTTCTCACCTACCTCAGTATCTTGAAGACTATTCTCTATGTTTTCCTATAGAACAACAGTTCTCAACATGTGGGTTGTGACCCTGACCCCTTTTGGGGGTCACATATCAGACATCTTGCTTATTGGATATTTACATTATGATTCATAACAGTTATGAAACAGCAGTAAAAATAATTGTGTGGTTGGTGGTCACCACAACATGAGGAACCGTATTAGGAAGGGTGGAGAACCGCTGCACTGAAAGTTTCAAATGTTTCAGGTTTGAAAGTAAGGTATTTAGTCCACTTCAAATAGATCTTTATGTAAGGTGAAAGATAAGAATCTAAGTCCATGCTTCTGCAGGGGGATGCCCAGTTTTGCAGGATACTCTTTGTTACTCTTCCCCACCGCTGTACGTTTTTGCTATATATATATATATGTAGCCAAAACTTTATTGGTTTGTTTCTGGTTCCTCTATTCTTCTCCCTTGGTCTGTCTGTTTTTTATGCCAGCGTTGAGTTGTCTTAGTCATTATAGCTCTGTTGTATAATCTGAGGTCTGTATTATGATCCCCCCACCCCCAGTCATGTACTTACTTTTTAGGATGCCTTTGGGCTATTCTTGGCTCTTTGTGATTCCATATTAATTCTATATTATGAAATGTGACATTCATTTACAAACAACTACAGAAATTAAGCTCCAAGGAAATAAAATTTCCAATCAATAAACGGGCTAATGAAACCAACAGTTTTCAAAAGAAGAAAAACAAGTGGCCAATAACTATTTCAAAACTGTTCAACATCCCTATTTATCGTGGAAGTGAAAATTAAAACTACTTGGCGATGCCACCTGGCCCCAATCAGGATGTCTAGAAGAAAGGAAACAAACACCAGATGTTGGAGAGGATGTGGGAAAGAGGGGCCCTTATTCACCGCTGGTGGCAGTACAAACAAATATACTCACTGTGGAAATCAATTTGGTGGTTGGTACAAAGTGGAATATTATTTAGCTATGAAGAAAAAATGAAACCATGAACTCTGCAGGAAAATGGATGGACTTGGCAGTGCAATATTGAGCAAGGCAACCCTAACTGAGAAAGAACTAACTGCGTGCTCTTTCTCCTGTGTGGGTCCTGGCCTATGACGCATACAAATGTGAAAAGGTGTAAATGTGGACACGATATAATACTTACAAAGAAACCAAGAGAGGGTTGTACTAGGTATAAGGAAGGACAGAATGCATGCAAAAGGACACATGAGTCACAAAAGAGGATGATAAGCAATATTTTTCTAGTTTCAACTCTGCCATAATATTTTCTTTTTTCTTTTGTGGTAAGCAAGTGAATAAAAATGAATCGATAGCGAAAGTATAAGACCCGACACAGAGCTTCATGACTTTATGTCTCTTCTGACTGCACAGAAGTTCACTGAGATGCATAGAGTTGGACTGGGTATTTGTTTGAGTGGCTACCTTAAACCAGCTGTATGATCTTAATAAAAATTCATTAGTCATTTGTCGTGGTGGAAACCTGAGATGTCCCCCAGGCTTTTATTTTAAGTGTTTATTCCTCAGTTGGTGGGAGCTTTAGGAGCTGGGACCTCATTGGTAGAGGTAAGTCATAAAAGTGAGACTTTGAAAATCATACCTGTCTCTGCGTTCACCCCTCAAGCTCCTTATTTCCTGGTGTGCTATGATCCTGGCCTCCATAACATGCTCCCATCCCATGAACTGAGCTGCTTTGCCGTGCTTACCCCCATGATGGACTGAAACTGGACCGAGACAAGTCTTTTCTCTCTCATTTCTGTAAGATATTGTGGTCTCTGAAACCCAAAAAATTTCTTATAACTTAGCTGCTTAAGAGGATGATTTTGTTTGTTTTTTGTTTTTGTTTTTGAGACAGTGTTTATTTGTGTAGCATTGGCTACTCTGGAACTCACTTTGTAGATCAGGTTGGCCTTGAACTCACAGAGATCTGTAGTTGGAGGTTTCACATTCTGCCTGCCAGTTCCCAAATGACAGCTCTAAGGCTTAATGTTAATTATATTTGTTTGGAAAATGGCTCAGGCATATTACTAACTAGCTCTCACAATTAAATTAACCCATTTCTATTACTTTACATTTTACCACAAAGCTCATGGCTTGTTAACTCACATCTTGTTTCCCCAGAGCCTACATGGCATATCCTTGATTCTTGCTTTCTTTCTCTATGTCTGTTTGGATTTGCTGCCTAGCTATATTCTGCCCTGTCATAGGCCAAAACAGCTTTATTCATCAGCCAACAAAAGCAACACATATTCATAGCACACAGAAGGACATTCTACATCAGAGGTCTGTCTGCCTCTGCCTCCCGAATGCTGGGATTAAAGGCATGTGCCACCAAACCTGACTGATTATTTATTCTCATGAGTCTTGGTGTAGTTTAAGATGGGCTCACATTGGCTATGGCTGTGGACCTGAGACAGACTCTGTCTGTTAGGGTTCTCAGCTGGGATCTGAGGACAGCTAATCTCTGTTCCTCCTGCTTCATCCTCCTGGGATAAGTGGATTGGCTTAGTCATGTTCTAGTGGTGATGGACCCAAAGGGTAAGCCCAAACTGTCTTAGAACTTTTTAAGCTTTTGTGATGTGGTGTGCACTGACTGTTGGTCAAAACAACTCTCATAGTTAACCACAAAATCAAGGACATGGAGGGAGAAACTGCTTCTGTAGTGGCAGAAACTGTAAAGTCACCAGGCAAAGTGAATGGACACAGGGAGGAACTGAGGAGAAGCTGTGGTGTCACAGGTCACCTGTGCCCCTCATTTTGTCATTGTACTTCCCTTTCCTAAGTGCAACTGTGGTTTCGCTAACATCTTCCTAGTTGCTATGATAGATTCTTCCTTAAAGCACCAAAATGTCATTGGCCTTAGTGTCCTGGGAACAGCAGCATTGCCAGCTCACTGAAGTGACATGGAGACTCTGAGGCCATTCCTATTCTTTGAACACATCTCTCTTAGGCTGTAGAGAAGAGAATCAAGTGTTTTCATTTGTATTATGATTTAGGATTCCTTCCTTCCTTTCCCCCTCCCTCCCTGACTCCCTGCCTCCCTCCCTTCCTCCCTCCCTTCCTTTCTTCCTGGCCTCTTTTGCCATGATAGTTTTAAATGTGTACACCATATACACGGGTCTAAAAGTCAGAGTCATAGGAAAAGAAAACTCCAGTTCTACACAAACTTGTCATCCTCTTTCCTGTAGCCACTGACTTCCTATAGATAAGCCATTTTTTTTTGAGGGGGGATGATTGGTTTGTAAGTTTTATGTATTTTTATGATGTTAGTGCAATTGTGTCTGTGTATAGCCTTCACACACACACACACACACACACACACACACACACACACACACACACACACACACACACCCTACCCCTACTGTGGATATACCATAGTGTATTCATCCTGAGGGTATTTGTGGAGGTGCATTATAAGGTCAATTATAGGGCTATGATGCTTGATTCAGGGGAAAATGCCTCTGTGCCACTCTCTCTCTTCCTGCTGCCTTTAGGTCTAGATGTAGAGCTCTTGGTTCCTTCTCCAGCATTATGTCTACCTGCATGCCACCATGTCCCATCACAATGATAACAGACTAAACCTCTGAAACTGTAAGCCACACAATTAAATATTTTCTTTTATAAGAATTGCTGTGGTCATGGTGTCTCTTCACAGAAATAGAAACCCTCACAAAGGCAGGAGGGCTTGTTTTGGCTCCTAGTATGAAGACATAGTCTATCTTGGTGGGAAGCCATGGCAACAGGAGCACAAGGTGGCAGCTGGTCACATCGCATCTGCAGTGAGGAAGCAGAGAGGAAGGAATGCTGTGGCCCAGATCACTTTTCCCTTTTTATTCAGCCTGAGACACCAGCCCATGGGAGAGTGCTGCTCACATTTGGGATGATCTTCCCCCTCTGCAAACCCTCTGTAAACACCTTTAGAGGCATGCCTAGAGTTTTCTTCTAGCAGATTCTAAGCCTTGTCACACTAATAACTAAGAGCAACCATCACAGAGGGGGTAAACTTCATGTAAAAATCTACCTGAGAATTGAGGTGCAAGAAACGTCTCATTTCTTCATGGTTTACACCAAATTTCACCTAGGCACCATTTGCCCAGCAGATAGGAATTACCCTCAGTTGCTGTGGGCCACCCTTCTCTCCCTGGAGACTGTGAAGATTCTAAGGCTCCAGCAGATCAAGCCAAGGCAGATGAACACGGGACAAGTCTTGTCACCACCAGGGAACATTGCCCAGGTCCCTGCTGCCTATTGCAAAGTGTTCAAATGTCTGTGGTGCTGTACCTGCACACCCAGAGTACTGAGCTTGGCTGAGGGTGTTGGAATTGAAACACTTAACAGACCACCATGAGAAGTGAAGAAGAAGCTGCTGCTATTTATTACAGAGAGTAATGGGCTTATATACCCAAGCCAGGAGATGGGCTAAGCATAGGAGGAAGGCATGTACCACCCACACCTGGGGTGAAGGCATGGGTACTGCACACCGGAAAGTTATGAGAACAACCTTGTTTGCTCAACCTTGTTTGCATGGAAGGTCTACAGCTGGGTGGGGAGGAATAGAGCTATAAGGGACAAGTACTTAAATTTCCCAACACTGTGGTCTTTCTGTGTCCAGGCCATAGCACACAGGCCATAGAGCTCCAATCACCCAGTGTCCTCAGAACCCAGCAACCCTTTCCCTAGATGGTCGGTTCATGTGTCTACTTCTCACAGGACTCACCTAAGTGCTTTCTATCTCAGTGCAGATGGAGCCCTTCACTTGTTACTGAGATCCACAGTCCTTCATTCGCTCTCTTGGGGGAGGGGAAACCTGGAGAAGGGCCCTCAGACTTGTTAAAGCAAGGTGTGTTTAGGGGCGCCCTTAAGGTCCTGATGAGATTAAAACTTAAGCCTACTAGCTAGTTCACTACAAGAAGCATTGGAAGCCATGACTTATCTGTGAGGCCTTGGTCCCAGTGAGAGACTCTCTCTCAAAAGAAGAAAAAAGGTGGAGGTCTATAAGAGACAGTTCAGCGACGAAGAGCTTGTAACTCCAGCTCCCGGGGATCTGATGCCCTCTTCTGGCCTCCTCAAGTACCTGGACTCAACGTGCACATACTCCACCTCAACACATGTATAATAAAAAATAAAATAAATCTTTAAAAAATAACATGGAAGATTATAAACGAAACAAACAGGGTGTAGTAAGCAGCCTGGGCTCTGACGGTCAAGCGGAACAGCTGCCAGCAATCCAGAGAGATGGCAACTGTTTGCTGTTGCATTGTCCAGGGAAGGCATCCTGCCTAAGAAGAAAAGGTGTCCTGGGCTGTATTGTTTTGCAAACAGATGATGCTAGGGTTGTTGTGTGGCTTCCCTGTCCAACTTTATCTGCTTTGTCACCAAGGAGAGTAGAAATAATTCTCCTCTCTGCCCCAGACACACAGAAAGGCTGTTAATTGCTGTCCAGATTCTACAACTGCCCACAGCGAGACAAAGACTATGACATGACAGACAATCCAGTGACGGATGCTGGGTGTACCGGGTGAGACAAAACACCTCTGTCTGTATAGTGCACTTTTGATAGCCAGGAACCCCAAGTTTCCGGAACTTCATTTAACAAGGAGGTTATTCTAAACTTGTATCTAACCCTTATGCCGCCGGCACACGGTTCAGTGAGATATCCTTCAACAGAAGAATGCAGACTGTGTTTTCCTTCCCGAGTGAATCACAGCAAGCTTCTGTGCCAGTTTATTATGCTTTCTGTATCTCTGCTCATTTCTCACAGAGTTGCATTAAGAATTGATATTGATTTCTTGTAAATGGAACTGAAATAGATGGCCCACGTTTTTTTTTGTTATTGTTTGGTGGCACTTGTGTGTAATTTATTATGGCTGCAGTGGAAGCTGCCCTTTGCTGCCATGGCTTAAATTAAACGTGTCACACTCTGGCCTCTGCTCGTCACCAACATTTCTCACTTGATATCAAAAATTATCATGTACAAAGTTTCTCTTTCCTTTCTCCCCTCCTTAAGGACAGCGCCCTGGTTTGAAAGGTGGTCAGAACCTCTGTCATTAGTGAATCAGATGAAAATGAGGGAGGAAACTGTCTTGTTCTAGCACCTAGTTTTGCTTAGTACTCGGGAGGCTAGGCAGACACAGACCGGGATTGTTGGTGGCATAGCTTCGTTCTACCCAACAGAGTGATCTTGGGTCAGTCATTTATTTGTTAGTTTGTAGAGACACACTGTTAATGCAACACACTGTTCTTGCTCTAAAGGATGTATGAGACTGTTGTTTGTTTGAGACTGAGTCTCACTGTAGCCCTGGGTGGCTTGGAACTCACTATGTATACCAGGCTGGTCTCAAACTCACAAAGATCCACCTATCTCTATTTCCCAAATGCTAGGATCAAAAGTATGAGGCACTACTCCCAGCTGCAGTAGTTAGTTATGAGCAAATATGAATAACCCAGGCTAGAGACAGAGATCCAGGCTATATTGAAGAGATTGCACAAAGTCTTAAAGTCATACAACAGAAGAAAGTCACACATCATAAACCAAATACATTAGTGGAGATATTAGGTAGATGACTTAGAACAGAGCACAGAATCTCTACCATGGGTCTCAGATACTGTCATGTAATATTCTTGTTAAGCTATTGGTCTCCTAAATTTGATAATATGTTCCACAGGTTTTGCCTAATATTTGCAAGTATGTAAGGTCAGATACAGAGGTGGACAGTAAATGGCTAGTAAGGAGATTAAAGGTAGCCTAAAATAATTTCAGATATCTGTGACCCACTTCATCTTTCTACAACTATGACTTCTGGCCAGTCCACTGCGGGATCTTCAATACAGACATGTCTTCTTTAGAGAACTTCGGTTTGCAGGCTCCAGGGCTGCCATAGACACAGAGTTCTGATGGTGACGCTGTGGTCTGGACCTGGGAGGAAATCACTGTCTGCCTGTATTTGCTCACTTGTACCTGGGGAGGTAGTGGGCTGGTAGGGTAGCAGCTGAGAGGACCCTCAGTACCAGACTAGCTTGGCTGAGGCTGAAGGCAAGCCACATTTGGTTCAGGAAACAGCAGTCTTGGGGAGTCCTACTCAAGGGGCAGTGCAGGGCCACAGGGAAGAGGCAGAACATGAAGTCATGGATTGGTCTGACAAGGACAGGAGAGGACACTGCAAGGAAAACTGTGTCCGCTAATGGAAAAACAGATCTCTCTGTGTCTCTGTCTCTCTCCCTCACTTCATCTGTGTAGGGAGGAAATGTTTGGAAATTCTTTCTTTTGCTCAAATGGACTTGTCTGGGTCAGGCCGGCGAAGCCCCATTGTGCTATCATAGAAAAGGACCAACACCATTATTTTGCATATGTTCAGTATTCTGTAAGAGCATCTAGCCCTCTGCTGTTTCTGTTCATGGTTTGACTGCATATCTTAACTTGTGGCTTTTGTGCCTTGCACTGTGGCAGGTTAGATGTAGGGGGACATAAGACGTGAAAGATACCAGGAGTCACTCTGACTGTGGGGGTAGGGTGAGGCTGGCTCAGTATCAACACAAACATACAGTGTGTGTGTGTGTGTGTGTGTGTGTGTGTGTGTGTGTACACGTGCACACGCCTGTGTATATGTGCACATGGCCATGCTGCTATCTATGCACAAGTGTGGGCATCCAGGTTCTGATCACCTCCCATTTTCTACCCATGTGGTCTTTCACTCCAGATGATTTCCATTAGGCTTGAAGAGGCCCACTGAAGAAAACTTGCCTTACACAACCCCCAGCCGCCTCAGCTTCCAAGGGACTGAATTCAAGTTTTCTGCATTCAGCTTGGGGGGAAACAGTGTCTATTAATTAAATTTTCATTTCTATCGCTAATGGGGTCCACAGGCCCTTCCTCTGAAGTGGACACAGACCTTTTGTGGCTTGTCCATCTCAGGGCTTGCTGTGTGAATGAGGTCTGATTGCAGTGTGAAGGGCCCTTCTTGAGGTCCTCTTTGGGCCGATCACTCTCCATTCTTCCTTCAACCACTTCAAATAGGTTTAGCTGCCTTTCATTCTCACCCCAGGCCTTTTTAAAGGCGAAGTCTGAGATGCTCTTACTGAATCTGGGGCCTTGCACAAGCTGAAGGCATTGCCCAACATTCAGACAGAAGGCCTTCCCTTCCCTTCCCTCCTCTCTCCCCCTCTCCCCTCCCAGAGGCAGCCCCATCAAGGAACGCAAACTCGATGTGGAAGCAGATGGAATTCAGTGGTGCCCAGAGTGGGTACTTAGCAGCTTGCAGAAGCTAACCGTTAAACTTTCAGGCATTTTGCCAGCTGCTTTTTAAAAACACAGTCATTATTAAAAATTAAATCATAGCAACTAGGCAATTAAATAAATTGTATCAAAGCCAGAAAGGGGGGAGGATACTCAAAGGTCATCATTTGCTACTTTTTCTCTTTAAAAAATCATTTTTATTATCAGTGGTGTCAGAGGTCACAGAACACCCTTGTGAAGGCACAGGTGGGATTTGATGTTCTGTGGGCTGCTGGGCTCCTTGTACTGTTTAGGTCTTACTCATCAAAGGTGACAGCAGCCAGTGTGTTAACTAACAGCTGGGCACGGTGGGGTTCCAGGCAGCTGGACACCTGTCTGCTCGCAAGCTGTGCCCTGAGGTTCCTTCTGTCTGGACCAACCTGATGAAGTTCTATTCTAGAAAGTTCTCCTGCTCATCTCTTCCCAAGGTCTCTGTTGGCGACCCTGGATTAGAAGCTTCAAATTTGCCATGCTGGGAGGAATCTCACAGAGGATCATGGATGTCTCAGTAAACACTGGGTGCCATCGATGCACATTGCATTGGCTAGGTGATCTCAAGCCTAATGTTTAGTTCCCTGGCCTTAATGTCCCCATGTGAAAGTAAATTCACAGGCCCCGGAGGGACTGGCAGAGGAGGAGATGGCATCAATCAGGAAAAGAACACAGTATCCAGACTGGTTCTGGGGAGATCCGCTGTGGAGTCAACAGCAGGCTCTGGGCCCGGGATCTTAGACATCCTTAGAATGACCAGCCACCCTAGCCTGGGGACCTCAGCCTCTGCGTTCCTAACCCAAACCCAGTCCCCCAGGCTGAGCCCTCTGAGACCGGCTCCTGCCTGAACTGCCTCACTCACACAGTGGTAGGTCCAGGGCCTCCTGATGTCTGAGTGCCCACGAATTCTTGCTGCCTTTTTCAACATTTTCTGTTCTTAAAACTACTCTATTTCTGCCTTCTAGTAGCTGGCCCCCATAGTCTTCTCTGCATCAAAACCTTGAGTCCTGGGTTTGGTCTGCATCTAGATCTGTAGTAGATTTGGGGAACTACTTAAACTTCTGAGGGCAACAGTGTGGCATCATGGTCACAGTTAGCCAACCCTGAGCTCATCACCCTCACTCCCTTCAGCCACAAATTGTATCAGTAGTCCTTGCCTTAAGCTACCCCAGGGCCGGGACCAAATAGCCAGATACAATCCTAAAAGACCAGGATCCCTTCATTATTTAAAAAAATACAGTTCCAAATCATTCACCTGGCCACCTTGCTTTTTTTTTTTCATAAGGAAGGGGAGTCTGCACACCAAAGCCAAGCCCTAAGACCCCAAAACTATTGGCAGAAATGAAGCTCCACTACAGTACCCTCTTGTGGAACATTCTCCTTACTCCAACGATGCTGCCTCCTTCATTCTTTTATTCTCAACCCAAAGATCCAAGGAGCTTGCCAGCTTGCCTGCCTTCCCCAAACCTATCAGATCCCCTCTGCCACCTCTTCCCATGACTTCATATTTTTCCTTTCTCTGTGTCATTAGGAGGGATATTTTTGCTAGTATTCTAAGTAGCATGGCCTCTACTTGGATGGAAGTGAGGGTTGGCCAAGGGATACTTCTGATTTGTTAGTATGGGAATATCTTGTTCCTGACACATGCCTGGTGTATGGTGGCCACAGAGACTGATGGAGACAGGTCCAGCTAGGGAACCATGTATGTCATAGTGTATGCAGGAAGCAAGGCAGATGAAGCAGATGGGAGAATGAAGAAGGGTTGGTGGCAAAGCCACAGAGGCCACATGCAGGGTATATGGGGCACCTCTGCCTCTTTTTCATCTATTCTGCTCGAAACCAAAGCTAGGTGGGTGACAGCTTGGCTTGTGCCTTTAACAAATAAGACCTTTTAACTGCAGAAAGCTGGTGTTGTGTCTGCAAATCGGAAAGAACGTTTTTGTTGAGCTCCTGGTAAGTAGCTTTGTGTCTAGGGAAATTAGAACCAGGTCCAAGAGCAAGAAAATTCCCAAGTTGGGGCTGGAGGTCTGGCCATACCTAGGAGACAGAGACTTTCAGAACCCTGGGGGTAGGAGGAGTGGTGTACGAAACCCCTGCCCATATGCCTGTCCTTCAGTCCTCAGTAGTGCTAAGTCTAGGGCTGGACACAGCAAGCTCAGGAGGCTGACAAGCATCGGCTTTGACATGGGGACATATGCCTTTGCTGTAGGGCTCACCAAAGGCTGCAAGGGTGGCTCTGTTTCTGGAGTGTTCTGGGGTGGTTTGTGGGAGAGAGGATCCTGTGTTCCCTAAGTGAGCTGGTTTGCTCACCTCCAGGATCCCACAGCTTGCTTAGGTGTCCCAGAGGTCTTTCTCCAATACTCAGAAGATAGAAGGAAAGAAAGAAGAAGGAGGAGAGAGAGGAAGAGGAAAGGGGAGGAAGGCAAGCCTCTCATTCTCACCCACCCTGGTAATATGTGGCAAAGAGTCTTCTGTGTTAATGGACCTCTTGGAGGCATGGCTCCCTTTCGGATAAAGCAAGACCCTCACTTCTTGAACACCTCCATTTTGCCATTCTTAGAATCCACTTTCACTTCAGGAGGAGTGCATTCTTCACCCATGCCTTCACACTGCTGAAGGGTAGAAGGAACTGGAAACAAGGCCCACTTACAGAAGAATGTCCCCGGGAGGGATTCAGTACACCTCCAACAGTCTTTTGCTATGACCAAAGCAGTAGGAGCAACTGTGTTATCTACACTGCTTTCTCCTTTTCACGTCCGGCTTACAACTGAGCAGTCACCCAGGCCATGGAAACTTCAGCCCAGAGAGTCTCTCTCTTCTCTCTCTGTCTTTGTGTCTCTCTGTATGTGTCTATTTTTCTGTCTCTCTCAGCTCCCTCACATGCCTTTCTGTGAAATAGGCCTGGGTTTGTAATCTTGGGGCAGGTTTGGAAGAATTTTCTGGAAGGTATTCTTATGCACAGCTGACATGTGGGTGGTCATAAGCAACTGTCTGGATGAGGCTGGTGTTCTACCTGGTAGCATTGGAAAATCTGCTAAGTGACATATGGGCAACTGTGTCACCTTTATGGTAGGTCTAGGGGGATCCTCATCTCTTGCTGCTTCCCTATTGATTTCACAGGAGTGAAAACCCCACCATAGTCATTGTTGGGCAACAAGTGAATGTTGAATGGCCAGATGGAAACTTAGGTATGCCTCAGAGTCCCAAGAAAGCCTACACCAGGGTGTGGGAGTGGCCAGAGGTCCTGGGTATAGCACTTCATGTTTATATTTGAGTGTAGGCCAGTCGCTCTGATAGCTCCTTGACTTGTCTATATGGCCTTAGATCTGTGATGCGATGCTTCTTATGTTTTTGTTTATAAAATCAATTTACCCTCCCCCTCCATAGTGTACAAATTTTAGACACATAGTTATTTCCTCTCAGTACTGATTTCCATTGGCAAGGTTGAGATGTGTGCTGGGACCAGCTTAGTCTTTTTCTGTGGATTGATTGTCTTTGCTTTCTTCATCTTAAGTTTTTTAAAAGATCATTTTTATTTATACGTTTGAGTGTTTTGCCTGCATGCGTGTGTATATATACAGCATATGTGTGGTGCCTGCAAGGGCTGGAAGAGAGAGTCAGATCCTCTGGAACTGGAGTTACAGGCCCTGTGGGTGTTGGGAACAGAACCCAGGTCCTCTGGAAGAGCAGTCAGTGCTTTTAATCTGAGCCATCTCTCCAGCATCTTTTGGATGTTTTGAATATAAAATACCTAGATATGGTGTTTCTATTATTTTTGATATCTGCACTCATAATTTATTATTTCATGTCTTTCATCAGTTTGGGGCAGTTCTTGGCTATTTTCTCTGGAATTTTGGTTAGATACACAATTTAGAACTTTTAATTTATACATTTTTGTTGCTTCATCTTGGCTACAGTGTTAATTGGTGGGTATTTTTCACTGCTACCTTTCAATTCATTAATGGCTCTTTAATTGTGTCACATCTGTTGTTTGAACTACCCATTTTATTTCTGCCTTGAATAACAATTTCTTTCCTAAAGGTTCTCCCGGGTTTTCAGGTTATTTTGACCTTTTCTTTTTTTGTTTCTTTATGTTGTCATTACAATCACAATGTCCTAGAACAGTTAACACAGTTAATAAAAATGTCTGGTGTTAATTTTGTTTGGAGCAGATCTCATCTGAGGCTGGCCTTGAACTATGGAACCAAGGATGACCTTGAACTTCTGATTCCACTCCTGAGTGCTGGCTCTATAGGCAAACGCCACTAGGTGATTTGTATTGTATATTATCTATATGATAATTCTAATTTCTTAGTTATTGGAAGCCTAGCTTTATTGTCTGATATGGCTGCTAGCTT
This sequence comes from Cricetiscus sungorus, assembly GCA_030556225.1. Taxonomy (NCBI): domain Eukaryota; kingdom Metazoa; phylum Chordata; class Mammalia; order Rodentia; family Cricetidae; genus Cricetiscus; species Cricetiscus sungorus. The sequence continues at coordinate 91,313,115 of JANBXA010000007.1, forward strand.
TACATCATGACTACTTGTTTCTTTGTGTCTTGATGGCCCTTTATCACAGGGTCCTGCATGCATGTGCTTCATTGGTAGGGATTTTATAGCTCTTAGTGGAGGATGTTTTTCTCCAGAAAGGCTTTGTGTCATCCTTCCTTCCCAATGTTGGCACTTTCAGACTCTGCTGAAGCTCCATTCCAAACAGGGATGCATTAGTTTCTTCTTTTGTCCCTGTGACCACACATCTGACAAGAAAGTGACTTTTAAAGGAGAAAGCAGGCTGGCAAGACAGCTAATCTGGTAAAGGGGATTGCCGCCAAGCCTAAAGTCTTGAGTTCAATATCTGGGACCCACAAGTAGAAGGAGAAAACTGACTCCTATTGATTGTTCTCTGACCTTCACAAGGGTATTGTGGTGTGCAATTCATATATACACACATGCATATAATAAATACAATCTCATTGTTTCTTTTTTAAATGGAGGGAAGGTATATTTTTCTCAGGGGAATATAGTCTAGCACAGTGGGGATGGAGTGGTGGTGAGCGTGGCTTGGTCTGTGGTACCAACCAGAAAGCAGAGAAGTGAGAATCCTGGCACTCAACCGCCTTCATTTTTCCTTTTTTATTCAGTCTGGGACCCTAACCCATGATGGTCTAGTTATCTTTACAGTAGCATTCCTTTATCTGTTAGGTCTCCCTGGAAACATCCTTGTAGATGTATTTCCTGGGTGAGACCAAGTATCAACTTAACAAGACTAGCTTAGCTCCTCCAACTTACTGGTGGCCAGTATCTCTGTTACAGGTCCACACTGGTTCCAATTCTCAGTGTTAAATCTCTGTCCTGTTTGCTGCTGCAGACTAAGTTTAGAGGCATGGAAAGGAGGCCCTTGGAACTGTGTCCCCAGTTCTTTTATAAGTAAGCAATGGAACAAGAAAACAAATGCGTCAATCTAACCCTCATAGGTTTTCTCAGGAATAAAGTCTCCACAGCTGTAACATGGTCAAGACCATGATGGCTCCTTCATGACGCTGCTAAGATGATTAAGTCACTTATCTGAAAGAATTTTGGCTTCCAAAGCAGTAACAACCAAGACCCCACACAAATGGAAATTTTTTGGATCTTCTTCTCCAAGACGACTGACTGACCCTTTCTCATGTATGTGATGAGTCACGGCTCAAAAAGCCTCGTTAAATATTAATTTCCAATAAACAAGGGATGGTTTGCTAGTCATAAGTTTGTGTCAAATGTTTCACAAGTCAAACTTAAAGTGAAAATGAAAATTGGTCTTACCAGGAAGCAGAGAAGGGAGAATACAAGTACTCAACTCAGACATTTTTTCCCCTGTCTGAGACTTCAACCTGTTCTAGCGACCTTTGTGGTAGGCATTCCTTCCTCAGTTTAACCTGGAAACATCCTCCTGACATGCCCAGAGGTGTGTCTCCTAAGTGGTTCTTAGTGTCATCAGCTCAACAAGATTGATGGTGCAGTAGGCTTAGCTACAGCATGTATGCGGGGGTCGGAGGACCACTTGGTGGTAGTGAGTTCTCTCTTCCATCATCTGGGTTCCAGGATTAGAACTCAGGTAGGCTTAACAGCAAGTGCCCTTCCCCACTGAGCCATCATTGTGTGGCACTTACTTAAAATTTAAGTGTAGCTAGGCATCTTGGCTTAGTATAGTTGCCCTAAATAAAATTCAAATCCAACAATATGGGTTTTTAATGTATAGCTGTGTTGTTTTCAGAACCATCATCTTTCCATGGGCATCCTTGGGCAGCTGAAAAGAATGACCTGCCCATGTGACTTAGCAGCAAGCCTGGGATTTGAACCCCACTCTCCCTTACTCTAATGCCAAAGCTGCCTCTATTTGGCAAGAGGAACTTGGCTACTTCCTTGCTGGTGAAAAGTCTTGCTCCCCACTTATTTGTGTGAGGACAAGGGAGGCTAAAGCTCTAGTTCCTGCGATGTTCCTCACAGGGGTGCTGAGGCCAGGTGCTGTAGGCATGGGCGAATCAGAACAGCGTGTTCCCATTAGAATGTTCTTTTCCGGGAGGAGATAACAGGATAATAGGTGTGTTACTTGCTTCCTGTGAAATGATGAGTGACAAAAAGTCACTGGAGATTAGAGTAATTCACAACGAGTTAAGCTTCTTAGAGATCAATTTTTATTTTGAGGCAAGAGGGAGAATAAAAGAGATCTCAAATAAAGCTCACTGCTCCCCACCTAACCTCAACAAGTCTCGGTGGCTTTGGGAGGGCCATCTCTGTGTGCTTGGGGAGAGACAGGGCAAACAGGAGAGGGGCAGGTGATTTAGGAGCAGAAGCTTTTTCTGCACTGAGTTCTTTGGGCAGTTTCTAAGAGAAATGGGATGTGTAAATGATGTTTAACTTTTCCCAAATAGGAGGGAAAACGAAATTGGCCTTTTGGGCAGTAGATGGTGTTTCCTCTCTCAAGCATCAGGAGGCGTTGTTCCGGCCTGCACGGCTGGACCAGTGGGGCAGTAGCCCTCTCCTGGGGCAGCTGTTCTCAAGCAGTTCTTGATTCACATGGTGTTTTCTATGGTGCAGACGGTGCTTCCCAGCTAGTGGTCATTGAACCAGTGTCAAGTTGCTGCATCTGGGCCATCCAGGTACGGTTCTGAAATATGTATTTCTAGACTCCATTCTTGCAGATTCTGAGATCAGCAGGCTCAGCTTGGGGGGTCTAGGAATTCATGCTTCTTGCTAAGTCTTCCAGGTGGTTTGATGAACAGCTACACTGGAAGTCCCTAGGAGAGAGAGGTAAAGCGTGGGGAAACCCTACTTCATAATTAGAATGATTGCAAAGGGCAAAGTTGAAGGTTAAGTGAAAACACATTTTGCTTTTTGTCTTGGGTGTGTTCATAACAAGAAAATTAATAGGTTAAGGTGAGAAAATGTGCTATACAAACATTAGGTGTTTGTTTGTTTGCTTGTTTTGAAATCCCATTGAGCCCTGGGTTCCATTCCCAGTGCTGTACAGGGGTGGAGGGCATAGGCTGGAAAGATGATTCAGCAGTTAAGAACACTTGCTGAAATTCCAAAGGATTTGAGATTGGTTCCCAGCACCCACATTGGGTGGCTCATAACAGCCTGTAACTCCAGCTCTGGGAGATCTGATGCCCTCTTCTGGTCTCTGTGAGAACCTGCATTCACATTTACATAAACACATAAAGATACACACATATAGACATAATTATGAATAATAAATAAATACAGAATAAATATTTTTTAAAGGACAACACTGAGGGGGAGGGGGGAGGAGAGGAAAGAAAGAGAAGGTTCCCCAAGAGAAGCTTTCTCTATCATGGAGAGCTTTGGGCCTGTCAGCTAAATCTTGCTCCTGAAAGCAAGATAAAGTGCAAATATCTGGCCCAGAGGCACAGGTATTTAGGTTCTTGTTTTCAACTGGATGAACCTGCACTCAAGATTTTTTATGTGACTCTGACAAGTTTTTATACTCTCTTATGGGATTCTCACCATATTTTAATGTTTACAGAGTGGATAACTGCTCTGCTCTCAAATCAGTCATTGAAGCCCCTAGCTATCATGTGAGGTGTTCTGGTTCTACTCAGGGGGTTCCTGGTTCCTGGCCAGATGCCCTCATGTTCCAGCCCCTCCAAGCACCAAGTTCTGACATTACCACTGACACAAGACCTTCCTGTTCTGTACTTTCTGCTGTTCACTCATGACCATGCAGACATGCTTGGGTAGACTTGGGTAACATTTTGTTGCATAACCCCAGGAGGTATTGTGTCCATTATCCAGTATTACTGGGAATACCAGCATCACTGAAAAATGCTTTTATCCCAAAGTTACATAAAAATAGTTAATGAAAAAAATATTCAAACCCATGTACCAGACTTCAGGTAGATTTCTGCAAATCAAGAACTTCAGAGCAACCTCTCTAAAAACCAGATTCTTTTGTCTGGCCACTGCATTACTCCCCTGCCTCACCACAACAGGCATGTCCCTCATGGGGTCCACAAATACAGGGCACCTGCGAGGGCTCAAGAGAGGCATGCTTACAGGCGACCCCCAACGTCCTTTCTGTTGTTACCAGAAGGAGAATAAACACACTTTCCCTGCATGTCACCTTATCATTTCTTTTGTTCTCCAATTTTCTGGGTATCCAGAGTTATCATGGGGCCCATGAGGTCTTCCTGCATCTCAGTCACACTGAGTCTGACCTCAACTTCAGGTTCAGTGTCACCAAACCAGGGGGAGGGTCTAAACTCTGGGAAGACACATTGACCTACTAGAACAAACACTGCCTCTGAAACAGGACAGAACCAAGTTTGAAGATGGACGTTTCATCTAAGCTCAACATTTTCTTGAGGGTTCTGTTGACCAGTTCCTGAGCACTCCTGAGCTTGTGAAGATCCTAAGGGCAACAGGCTATAATGGATGGATACAATCCAACAAGGAAGACCTAACAGGCCCCATGAGTAACTCTAGTTACCCAGAAAATTGGAGGACAAAATGGGAGACAAGGATTTTGAGGAGACCACTTGCAAAAGCCTGTGTGAAAAACGATGAAGAACTCCCCTGCATCTTCCGTTCCTTCTTCCCTGGCTGCCATCAGACTAGCAAGGGATGCAGACAGTTGCTCTATAGGCTAGGTGTACTGTTTAAAGATTATTATTATTATCTGTTCTCAAAGTAATGGCACAAAACCACCATGAGCAGAAGGTGGGACAGGCGTTATTAATGGTGTTTACTTTTCATTAGGAAGCTGGAACAATTCCCTAATTGCTAGTGGATTCCAGGATCTGCCTTATTTGTAAACAGTGGCTCACAAAAAAGTCATTAACAGAATAAATAGCCAATTTAGAGCAAACAACTGTGCTTATAAAATGTAGTTAATGGTCTAAAGGATGTTTTTCAGAAGTTTAGTCTCTTGCCCACATCTGAACCTCCATGCCTAGCTCATCAGACCCTATCCCTAGACTCCTAAGGAGGACCAGGCCAGTCTTGCTGGATTTATCATTTCTTCTAGTTTTAAAGCTAACTCTTCCCCATTGTGGAAAAGCCATCAAATACAGAAAGGAACAGCAGAGATGATAAGACTCTACTATGGTCCTACTTTTAGATATAACTATTAACATTTTAGTTTACATCCTTCTTTATGTGCAAACAATTCCTAACTGAGCTCAAATTCTATCTATCACCATGGATCCTGATCTTTTCGTTTCCTCAACCAATGCTTGCAAAAGCATTTCATCAGTTATTAAAACACATTCTTTGTAAACATTAAGATAATGGGTGGACAGTATCTTAATGGATGGACCACCTGCAATGTATTTAAGTTAAGACTTATAGCTGCACAGGTAGGTTCAAATTGTTCCCCATTAAGAGATACTGTTTTCAGTATCTCCATGCCAAAGCATTTGTAACCGAGTTTAGGATCATTTCTTTGGAGTAGTCTCACAAGAGAAGTTCCTAGATCAAAAGGTCTGAGCTTTTTCCAGGCTCTTAAAATAAATTCAGCCATGTGCTTATGGACCGTTTCCTTCAGGGGGAACCAAGCAACAAAACCAAAAGGCAGTTAGATTAGAGACGAATAGGACTCTGCTGCCACCTTTGTTCAGTGAGATCTGAAGTGGGTAGAGTGGGGAAAAGAATCAGATTTTCTTAACTTGGAATGCAGGCAAAAGGTCCTAAAAATACAGCATTTTTCAGAAGGCAGCAAGTTCAAATTGGGCTTAAAGATAAAATGTCAGGGGCAAACTCTAAGATGGAGAAAAACTCTAAAATGGAGGTGACCTTGAAGATGGAGAGGAACTTTCTAAGGTGGTGAAGGCTCTAAGATGGAGACAGCCAGTGAGTGTCCAGATTAGAGGACCTGGAGCCTCTAGAAAGATGGAAAGGCAGTGTCAGACATCATGGTGGCTTCTCGTTGTCTTTGCCTCTTCCCAGGAGCGGAGACTACCAGTATGAGTTCTCATGACCCGATTTAAACCTCCTTAGGTGCTTCCACGTAGTCCCCATGGATTGTCTTTTTGAGAGTCAAAAGAATTGTAGTTGTTATTTAAGCCCACTCTGCTTTAGTAGATGAGGCTAGGCATACAGCAGTGTAAAAAGACTAAGTTCCCTACAAGCAGGATCAATGTTTGTCTTGTGTTCTCTAACCTTACTAACCATCAGTGTTCCTACTATGTAAAAGGGGTGTAGTAACATTAATGAAACTGAATACATTCAGGCAGCTGGTAAACAGATATATTCAGAGACAAACTTGTGAGAAGGATAAAATTCCACCAATGTTAGCTGATTTCATCTTGTCCATTCTTTCCTACCACCTAGTACCTCTCTGCTTTCCCTGCTGGCTCGAAACTTGGAGTCTAAAGACCAGTGAACAAGATTACACTTCGGTGTCTAGTCATGTGCCTAAGCTGATCCCATCCCACAAATGACTAATGATGCAGAGGCATTTATGTGGGTCTTCCTCAGGGTTGATGAGCTTGCCTGTGACTCAGAGAAGCATCCTGTCTCCACCTTCCTCCTCTGGTAACTCATGGTTACCGCTGCAGCGCCCACATTCCAGCAAAAATTCCCTATCTTTGCTAAGAGGAGCTTCTGACTTTCCAAGTCAAGTAGGTCAGACCAAGTCAGAGTTGACTGGTGTGTCACTAGCCATCACTGTCCCTGCCATCAAATCAGCTAGAATCATGGCAGCCTTGTGTTCACCATGGCAACAGGACAGTGCCTGGCTTCTGTCATTCCATTATCTTTTGTTGCCTTTCTAAAAGTAGATATTTCCATGTCACCTTTTTGTTAGCTTCCTAATGACATGTTAGAGGGTTTTTGGTCTAAGGCTCACTTCTCCTGCATTTGAAAAACAGATTTGTGGGAAAACAGTATGGATTCAAAATTGTATGGGATATAGTTGTATCCCATACAATTTGGTACTGACTGATTTTAAAATTCAGTAAGTTTTTAGACTATATATAGAAAAATTAAAACTATGTTGTTCATATCTGTGATCTCAACACTTGAGAGGCAGAGGCTGGAGGACTGCTACAAGTTCAAGATCAACCTGATTTATGTGTGACTTTCACACTTGATAGGTCTGCACAGTGAGACCCTGTCTCAAAAAAAAAAAAAAAAAAAAAAAAGAAACAAATGAAAACTGAGCCAAACACTAAAACTATGTCAGAGCCCAGGATGTAGCTCAGTGGCAGACTGCTTTCCTAGCACGTGCCTGGCCCCATGTTTGATCCTCAGTGCTTTGGTAATAAATATTTTCCCCTCCCTCCCTCCGTCCCTCCGTCCCTCCCTCCCTCTCTCCTTCCCTCCCTCCCTCCCTCCTTCCCTCCCTCCCTTCCTCCCTCTCTCCTTCCCTCCCTCCCTCTCTCCTTCCCTCCCTCCCTCCCACAAGATCTCCAGTGGTGCAGACTGGCCTCAAACTCACTACGGAACCAGAACCGAGAACAATTCTGAACTTCTGATCCTCCTGCCTCCATCTTGCAAGGGCTGGGATTACAGATGTGCACTGCTGTACCTGCTTTATGCAGTGCTGGGATTGGGCACAGGGCTTCCTGTGTGCTGGGCAAGCACTTTACAGCTGAGCACAGCTGTAGACCTAGTCTGTTTCTTTAAAAGACAACTGAGAACTAGTGTTCTCTGTTTGCAGCTGGGTGCAGCCTGGCCCAGTAGAGAATCTGCTTCTATGCTTATCTCCAGCTGGGGTTTGGGCTTCATGGGGTGGAACTTTTGTTTTTCCTTTCATGTCTCTGAGGCATGGAGGCTGCTAGGCACATAGAATGTGTATAATCAGAGGTTACTGAAGGCTGAGTAATGTTTGCACCATTGAATTGATGTTGGGATGTGGCTGAGGAGTCATGGTCACAGTAATCTTCCATACAAGGAAGTTCTGAGTAGTTTGTCCAGAGTATCTGATGTCTCATTGGCCTAGAGGATTCTGAGGCTGGATATTCTCTGGATCACAGGGTTATCAATGATCCTCTCTCAGGACCTTCTTAGGGGGTGTGGCTTGAGACTGGGACAAGCCTATGCTGTCATAGGAGTTAGATCAATAAGGACTGGAGCCTCATCTGTCATTTTCCCTCCACACCCAGGCCCCAGGCCCTCATCCTTGCTCATTTCCAGTTCAGCGCCTAGATATTCTCAGCTTGCATTGGGATTTGATGCTCACTGCTGGGAACAGAAGCATAGAGAGCAGGCTCACACATCACATAAGGAATCTTGACAGCAAATCCTGAGGTCTGCAAACTTATTTCTGCCTGGCCTTGAGTGTTACAGACTTAGGTCCCATCACTGGAAATTCTTACTGCCGAAGTGAAACTATACTCACCCCTCGTTCGTTCTTCCCTTCCTTCCTCCCTCCCTCCCTCCCTCCTTCCTTCCTTCCTTTCTTTTCTTTCTCTGGCCCAGGCTGGCCTTGAACTCCCTATGTAGACAAAGATGATCTTAAGTTTTAATTCTCCTGCCTCCATTGTGTCTGTGTGTGTGTGTGTGTGTGTGTGTGTGTGTGTGTGAGTGCTTGGAGTGTGTGGTGTGTGTGTATGTGTGGAGTGTGGTGTGTGTGGGGGAGTGTGTGAAATGTGTGGAGTGTGGTGTGTGTGTAGCATGTGTAATATGTGTGTGTAATGTGTGCATATGTGTGTGTGAACTACGTGTGTGGAATGTGTGTTTGTATATAGTGTGTGCGTGCGTGTGTGTGTGTGTGGTGTGTGTGTGTGTGTGGAGTGTGGTGTGTGTGTATGTGTGTATGTGTGTAGTGATGTGTGTGTGTGTGTATGTGTGTGTGGAGTGTGGTGTGGGTGTGTGTGTGTGGAGTGTGTGGTGTGTGTGTGTGTAATGTGTGGTATGTGTGTGCATGTGTGTGGAGTGTGGTATATGTGTATGTGTGTAGTGGTGTGTGCATGTGTGTATGTGGAGTGGTGTGTGTGTGTGTGTGTGTGGAGTGGTGTGTGTGTGTGTGTGTGTGTTACTCAGGATTGAACCTAGGGCTTCATGCATGGCAGGAGAGCACTCTACAAACTGAGCAGCATCCCCAGCCTCTCACTGTTTTTGTTTTGTTTTTGTTTTGGTGACCAGATGAAATAAATATACTTCAGGCTGGATCAGTAAATGGTTGATCAAATCTCCAGACCTGGGCTCTGTATGTGTGTGTGTTGGGTTGGGGCAGTTCCTTAACAGTTTTCCTAATGGGTACACTGCCTCCTCTTTCTCATGCAATGAGTGCCATGCCCTCCCTGGACCTGGCGTGCGCGCGTGTGTGTGTGTGTGTGTGTGTGTGTGTGTGTGGACAATAGGATACAATAAGATAGTGTGGCCAATAGGAACTTTCTCTGCACCTTCTCTTAACCTTTCATCATCTCTTGTTCTCCATCCTCTCTACCCCAGGATCTCTATTATCTTTACTCCACACTTCCCATCCTCCCATCCTCTCCATTCTCACCATTCTTTCCACTCTTCCCACACTCCTATTCTCTCCACCTTTCCATCCTCTCCATCTTCCAATCCTCTCCATCCTCACCCTTCTCTCCATCCTCCCATCCCCTCCATCCTTTCCATCCTCCCATCCTCTCCATCCTTCCACTTTCTCCAGCCTCTCAACCTTCACCAGCCAGCCTCTCTACTCTCTTTAGCCTCTCCTTATTTCCAACATACTGGCCCTCACCATTCCTTGAAGGAGGAAGGCAATTGTTCTGGACACCCTCCAGACACTGTTGACCATCAAATTCCTCCCTGTGTGTCTGGGCGAAGGGATCTGTCATTCCAAACTAGCATGGTAAGCATGCCCTCCTATCTGACTGGCTGTGTCAGGAGGTTAGAGAGAGTGGGGTTTTAATCAAACATCCAGGATTACACACCCCATCTGGGCTGTTGGCTGGACAAGACCTTAAATGGTTCATAAATTTGATGGTTTGCAAGTGATAGTCAGGACGACTAGGTGAATCATGGAAGTGGATAAGGCCTTTAATGTAAAATAATTTTAATGGCTTTCTATAGACACAAAAGGCACCCCAAGGAGCATAGGGCCCAGTAGGAGCCACACAGAGAGGTCTCTGGTCCAGGGTTGTGACCAGGTTGCTAAGTGACTGGTTTTCTCAGATATTGGAGAATCAAGGTAACCCACCCTCTAACAAATCAGAGGATCTTTAGTCCATGGATAAAAGGTTATCAGCCAGAGGACACTGTGTGCTGCCCAGATAAACTAAGCCACAGGAAGGATCAGGAAAAGAGGAGCGATCCATCACAGCACCCTTTAGTTTATTCAGGCTAAAAGACCAATTTTACAGTTGAAGAAAGCAAGGCTCTGTGGTATTAACTAACTGCCATAGTTTGAATGCATACTCGCAAAGTTATGCTGGCAACTTGATTTCTAATGGTGTATAAAAGTGGGTCCTTACCCTCAAGAATGGATGGAGGTTGTTCCTGTGAGAATGGCTTGAATGTCTTCAGAGGGTTTGTTTTAAGTTAGTTTGCCTCTCTCTTGTGAGCATGCCCCTATCTCCTACTTTTCTCTATTGCACGATGTAGCAAGAAGATGTCAGACTACAAACCCCATATGTCTCAGTCTCTAGAGTGATAAGAAAAACCTTTGTTCTTTATAAATTGCCAGTCTCTGGCATTCTGTTACATAGTTATGGTCATTGTTATGATTGCCTTTACAGTGACAGCATTCATGGGCATGAGATACCTCAAGGACAGGTCTCTATGTGACAGAAAATGAGCCAATTCTGTCTGCTGTGAGCCCCAGAGTCATGTTTTACATTTTTAATGGGCATATAAGTACCAGATCCCTTCTTGTAATCTTTGCCATCCTGAAGGACAAGTAGCTGAGTTTTTACTTGAGCAGGAGCTAGAACTCAAGATGTACAGAGAATAATGTTCATGGTTTATGTAAAGGGCAGAGCAGAGACAAAAGGAGGCAAAGACTTGGAGCCATGGGGGGGGAGGTGCAGGGAGCAGGAAGAGACCTGGGTGAGGAGATGAAGCTCTGCAGGAGGGAAGTGCACAGGAGGGAAGTCTCAGGGCTGCATGGATAACAGAGACTGAGAATTAGGATAGGTGGTGTCGTTTCTGAGCCACCAAATCAAACCTGAGATATCATGAGTGATTTTCTGTTCCCATGGTATGTGCCCTTGCATGATGTTAGCAGTTCCATGGCTGTTCTCAGCCAGGCATGCCTTTTTTCCATATCTCTTAAGGTTACCAAATAGTGTCTGTTCCTTGACATCTAAAGAGCCAAGCCAACATAAAATACTAGGGTTGGCCAGGCAGTGGAGAAACTGGTGCTCCCATGCACTGCTGGTGGGAAAGCAAAATAGTGCAGTGGCTGACAAAGCAGTATGGAGGGTCTTTGAGAAATTAAAACTAGAATTGTTGTATGGTCCAGGAATCCACTTCTGGGTGTCCATCCAAAAGGAAGTGAAAGCAGGGTCTTGAAGAGATGTTAACATCCCAATGTTGACTGTAGCCAGAAGCAGAAGCAATGCAAACATCCACAACTATGTATGGATAAAGACCATGTAGTGTATATTCTAATAGGATTCTATTTAGCCTTGAAGAGGAAAGAAGCTTTGCAACATAAGCCAAGAAAGTAAAGCAGTCATAGAGGTCAAACACTGTAGTAGGGATCCAGTGCTTATCTGAAACCTATTAGCTTTCTTACCCCAGGACAAGCACACATAAACAACTCAGGGAAGGGTGATTTATTTTTTGCCCAGAAGTTGGAAGGTCTGTGTCCATCATGGCAGGGTAGAACAGAGCAGCCCATGTGCCTGAATTAGCTGGTTTTCTCTTTCCTTTTTATTCTATTAGGGCTCCAGATTACAGCACGGTGACATTCACATTTAGGGTATGTTGTTATCCCCCAGTTAAATAATCATCTCTGGAAGCATCTCACAGATGTACCCCCAAAGTATGCTTTATTAGCCAAGAGGAATCATTGAACCATATGGTGGACTGGTGTTGACCAGGGGTGGAAGGCTGTAGAGCATGGGGAATTGCTAATCAGTGGGCCTGAAGTTTCAGTTATGAAGATGAAGAAGTACACATATCAGCCATCCAGCACTGTGCCAATAACTAAGAGCACCACACTGTATACAATTAATCTGAGATGGGGTTGGAGACACGGCTCATTGGTTAAGAGCATGTACTGCTCTTGCGGAGGACCTGGACTTCATTTCCCAGCAGCCATGTCAGGCAGCTCACACCTGCCTGTAACTCCAGCTCCTGGGGATGTCATTTCTTCTTCCAGCTTTCACAGGAGCCTGCATTTACATGTACATACTTACACACAGACACATACATGTAATTAAAAAGAAAAATTTAAAAAAATCTGAGAGGGTGGATCCTATCTTAAACCATTTCTAGTAAAAAAGTAAACTTTTTTTTTTTTTTTTTTTTTTTATAAAGTGTTATACCAGCAAAGGCACACAGGAAATTTTGGTGCCACAGTGCCATTTGCAGAGGTTCCTGGGGGAAAAAGTCTCTTGATGCCTTAGCAATCTTGCCAGTTTGGTGGCTCTCAACCTACCCTAGCGCATATTTACATTTCGACATTTCGAGGATGGGGCCTTTGAATGGTCACCAGGAAAACTTGGTCATATACCTAATGTCTCCACTTAATTCACACAGATTTTGAAATGAAACTCAAATAATATAAAGTGAGTCTGAATGCTCCAGAGACATTTCAGTTTCTCTGTAATGTTACGAGTAGGGTTTTCCCTGCCGGCCAGTCTGGTCCCACTGCCACGCCAGCCCCCAATAACACTCAGAGACTCTGTATTTGATACAATTCTGTTGGCCAGTTACTATCATTGCTTATGGACTAGCTCTGTCTTAATGATTAACCCATTTCTACTATTCTAAGTATTTCCACGTGGCTCATCTTACCGGCCAGAGAGGCTGCTGGCATTCTACCTCTCTGGGCTCTCCATGTTGACACCTCCTTTCTACTTCCTCTTTCCTTCTTGTCTCCTAGCCCCGCCTATCTTGCTTTCCCATTGGCCCAACAGTGCTTTATTCATTAACCAGTATGAGAAACATATTTACAGAATAACATCTCCCATCACTGTAATGCCCTACAACTGCCCTCCACCTAGATCCAAAACATTTCCCTCTTCTTTAAATACAGCACCACACCCATTGCGTTAATTATATTTCTCTTTGCTGTGGCCAGAGCAGCTCAAGGAAGGAAGCCGGTGGACACTCTGCCATGGGGGAAATGCTAGTGCCAAGGACTTGAGGCAATAGTCACATCACATCTGTAGTCAGGAAGCAGTGAGATAGGGAAATGTGGGACCTAAAGCCATTGAATAGTGCCCCTTACATTCAGGGTGGGGTTTCTGTCTTCTGTCAAACCCACTGAAAACATCCTTAAAGATACCCCAATAGGGCTGTCCATGGTGACCCCAAGTCCAGTCAAATTGACAATGAGGATGCATCATCACATCCATCAAACCAGAACTTTTTGTTTTCCTTTTCCCCAACAAATCTGACACCTCCACCCCAGCTCCAATGTGGTTTCGATCTCTATGAATTTGGCAATCTTAGATACGGCATATGTAGACTTATACAACATCTAGCCTTCATGTCTGGCTTCTTTTGTTTAACACAGTGTTTTCAAAAACAAAACACAGTGTTTTGTTACCCATGTGTCAAGACTGTTATTTTTAATGAGTGCATGATAGTCCCTTACATGGATTTACCACATTTTCTATACCTACTTATGAGGTGATGGATATTTGGGTTCTTTCTGCCTCTTGTCTCTTATGAATAGATGCGGTGTTGTGTCCCTTTATGCTGTTTAAAACTCCCAAGACAAGCGCAGTGCCATTCACTGAGGAACATGCCAGCTTGACCCAGCAGCCTCCTGTGCAGGGCTCACATACAAAGAGGCACCCCCACTGTGACATGTTGAAATGGCAATATGCCAGGTTGGCGTCTCTCAAACCCACCTCTTAAAAGCCTACCCTGAGGTAGCTTAAGAAATTGGTAATTGAACTTATAACTTTCAAGACAAAAATATCTATTTTCCTCCTCCATTGAGCACAGTGCCAGCAAGTCCTGTGCTGCTTTTAGTTGTGCTCGGGGATAAGCAAGTAACTCTCCTCGCTTTCTACTGCACAAAGCGAGAGCAGGGGAGAGGCACTGTCCATTGGGAATCACAAATAGAAAAGAGAGAAATGGTCTTAGATTAAAAAAAAAAAATAAATGATAGTCATTTAACCTCCCCAAAGTGCAGATAGAACCAAGTCTCCCTGATCCTGGGGGCCAGAGCACCATCTGTGCCTGAATCTTGACTGTAGTTCCTTTTTGCAGCCCTGTACACATGGGGTCAAACTCCTCCTGAGCATTCATTCTGCACAAGGCCCCCTTTGAGCTCCTGTAGCCGGTGTGAGACTTGCTCCTCTTGGAAGCGTAGGCTCTCTCAGTTCTCCCTTTCAAACGATCCAAATGATATCTCCCCTCTCCACCCCCACTCCCCACTGAAGGAAACAAAAGCATACATATTTTAGCATTTCAAAAAAACAAAAAACAACACAAACCAAAACTTGGAAGTACCAGGGCTTCTTTCTCAGCTATTAGTATTAGACTAACAGTGAGCATTTCCTACACATTCCTATCGGCTAGCTTCTCAGGACAGGTTTTCCAGGGAGGAGAATAATGCGGCTCCAGACCCACCTCATCTGCTCTCCTTTTTGCTACTTTGGTCACAGGAAATTGGTCACTAGTAAGAGGAACAAGAGTCTTCATTTATCCGGGACATAATACATGGAGTGTCTGTGTGTGTGTGTGTGTGTGTGTGTGTGTGTGTGTGTGTGTGTGTGTGTGTGTGTGCGTGCATGGGATTAAAGCAATGGCCTAGAACGCTGACTGTGTTTATGCATCACTGGGTGCAGGTAGGGAAACAGAAGCAGTCCTCAAATCATCGGCATCAGGGTTGAAGGGAAAGACTAGGTCACTGTCTTCCCAGGCAGAGCAAGACACATTAGCAAATGAGAATTCCCATGGCCCAAAGCAGGTTGTCTAAAGGGTAATTTCACATAGCGTTAGAAAGAGAAGAAAGAAAGGAGGAGAGAAATGAAATCTTGCCAGGTTCCCTCTATTAAAGGCCACTTGGAAGAACCCAGAAAGCGTATGATGCCAGAAAGGTCTCCAAACACATACCAGCATCAGCAAGTGTGGTGAGGATGGGGCTTTGTGGGGATCTTATGTCTAAAGTCTCTAGATTGTCCCCGCTTCCCAGAAACCTCTGTAGTGGTGATGCGTGTCCAGCTTCCTCTATATACTCTGGCAGCAAACCTTCTGCCAGACTCTGTATGTGTGTGTGTGTGTGTGTGTGTGTGTGTGTGTGTGTGTGTGTGTGTATGTGTGTGTGTGTGTGTGTGCGCGTGGAGCACAGAGGTAGTGAGGCATCTTCCTCAGTTGCTTTCTACCTCATGCCTCCCTTTCCTTTGTATGTGGGACAATTACATGAATGTAGGGTTGTATGCACCATGATGGAGCCAGAGGGTGATGTTGGCTCTCTTCTCTCATTCTCTGCTTTATCACCTTGAAACAGGGTCTCTCCCTGAATGGAAAACTTGGTTTTCTGCTGGGCAGGTTGACCAGCAAGCTCCTTGTATCTGCTTGTGTGTGTGAGACCCACTGCTGGGGTTAGAGGCCTGCATTGATTTTTTTTTTTTTAGGTAGGTGCTGTGCATTCAAGCCCAGGTCCTCATGCTTTTGATGGCAAGTGCTTTGCTCACTGAGCTGTTTCCCTGGCTCCCACTGCAGGATTTTTAAAGCATGGCTTGCAAGTTGGTAGACATTCGATTTTTATTCATCCCTTTGCAAACGAGAGGGCTGAGGAGCTTAGGGGCATCTGGCTGCTCTCGTCATTTGTTAGGTTCTTGGGGGAAGTGAGGCAGGGGACTGGAATGGACTACCTATGAGGACCTGTTGTTAGATGGAGATTTGCTGAGTTGAGTTGCTCTGGTTCACACAGGCCTCCTGGGCCTTGTCGGGAAGGTATGAGGACAGTCCCCAACAGCAGAGATGAACAAATTTGGAAAAGGGCCAGAATTGGGGGACACTCTAGGAATGAAGAACAGACACAGGGAAGAGATGAAGTGACTTTGTCCCAGTGGGGCAAAGCTTTTCATTCACAGAGGGACCTGGAGTGGGATTGGCACCCAGAACATAAGCTAAATCCCAGCTCTCAGGGACAGATGCCTCCTCACATGCCCCAGAAGACAAATGTAGCTAAAGAGACATAAATATCCCAAGTACGGAGAAGATGGGCAGGGAGAAGTCATTAGCAGTGACAAAGAGTCTCGGAAGCAGATGGGCATCACTTGCCTCAAAATGATTGCTAGGGTTGAGGTTGACAGTGAGCAAGAGAACGGGGGGGGGGGGAGAGTGTGGTGCTGGGAGGGAGGGTGGGGGAAGGGGCAGGACAGGAGGGAGGCTAACCTCCTTCTGAGCGCGAGCTCAGCAGGGATCCATTGGAGGCTGAGATGGATATAGCCCTTTCTTCTCTCTACACCCACCCTCTCCACCCTGGGGAAGCTGTCCTTCTCCTGCCAGCATATATTTTTTGGATCCAGGAGGAAGAACATCTGAGAGCCGCAAAGCAAGCCAGTTGTGGGGCCTGGCTGAATTCTGCCTCAGAAAACAGACTGATGGAAAACCCTAACGTTTTCTTGAGGAATACTATTGCAATTAGCTGCCTTTATTATCGCATAACACAACGTTTTACTGACAAACCATAGCAAACAGTTTCAGTTCAGCAAGCAACATTCCGCATGCACGGGCTCCTCTTCCATCTCGCTCCTTCACTGTCATAAAAATACAAGAAAGAGGGAAGCCTTCCGTTCATGTTCATCATCAGGTCAAAAACCTTCCCTGCCATTTGCCTAGGAAGGGAA